>JAQGCH010001862.1:0-14208 GCA_034699485.1 Nanhermannia elegantula | reverse complement strand
GTTAATGCCTCTTCTCCTGCAACCAAATAGTTAATAAATTAGATTTGAAACCTTATTATAACAATGCAGAGTCAAACCAATTAAAAAATTAAGTCTAAATGAATTACAATTGTATGTTAATAATAGACAACATTATTTGTATTACTTTAATATTACATTTTGTCATTAAATTATTTAATTATAATTTGAAGTCAATTTTGTAGTCCTCACGAGTCAGACAGTCTGATTCAGAACAAGACTGGTTTTTATTTATTTATAAAATAGGATTTATATCTGTTCTTAATTTTTTCAATTTTTCAAACAAATTAATCTGTGCTTAAGCATATCGGCTACATATCTGATCTTTTTTTGGCTAACCTTTCACTCGATTACAGATCATTGACATTAATTAAGAATAAAAATACAATTCAGTAATTTATTAATTTGTTGTCACTTTTCTTTTTAATTCTGTTCAAATGAATTTACTTTTATAATATTGTATTTTCACATATAATTAAATCTAATAATTTATAATATATATAATTTAACACTTAAAACAATGTTTTTTTACAATTAATTCATTAAAGTGTACGAGTTTTTGAGAATTTTACGCTTAAATTAAAATTCTTTTAAATTAAATTAAGCAGTGGAACAAAGTCGTGGCCAGTGGTGGGGCAAAGGGTGGGTCTTTAAGTGCACGAGCTTACAAAATGCTTCACCAGATCAAAAATGCTGACTACGGCGCTGTAGTGTAATGACACCAACATTTATTGACTTCAACCTAAAAAATAAAAGCTTAAAAATAGTTAACTTTATAAATCACTGCAAAAGCAACTAAAAGAAACTTATTTTTGAGTCAATTATTTTAGGTTTAAATGACTTATAGAGTAATTTATTAAAGTTTTATTTAATCTTTTAGTGTAATTATTAGAAACTGCTAATAAGGCCCAACTGATTACGTCAAACCTAATGTCAATTTTCAAAATCGACCCAATAGTGGGTAGAAAAAGAAAGGTTGAAAATATAGTATTGAGTACATCTTTTTGGAGGAGTCGAATCCTAAATCAAACAATTTCTTTATTTAGTCAGATCTAAAAATCAATATATATGTGGACTAAAAAGGAGACTATTTATGCGGATTTGCAAACCTTATTATAAAGAATACATTTCAAATAGGTATTTGAGATCAATAATCGTATATTGGGTTTAATTATTTCTATTGAAATAATGCACTGCTTCTATAGTTATTTATTTAGCAAATCATTAATCATTTATAAAGTTTATTAAAATTTCCCGAAACACGTTTCGCTTTTGCTCCAAAATATAATAATTAGAATACAACTGTTAGCCAATGATTAATTAGATATTCAATTGACTGTGTATACAATTAATTTTGTTAAAATTATGAATCGGTACATTGAAACATAATATTTAGGTTGCTTATTGATAGTTTGTGACAGATTTATGTTTTAGAAGATTTTGCTTTAAAACCGGTAATCACTTATATTTCAACATCACTGCATATACAGGAAAGAAATCGCATTTTTCTCAACGGGAAAGCATTCTTTCACATTTGTTAATCATATCTTAATATCTAATTAACTTACTTTAGAAAAATTCTATCAAATTTTTGTATTTTAAACTTCAATTTTGAGGTTTCGGTTTAATTTTGAGATAAATATCAATTCATGCCTTTGAATAAGAATTGTTTTAATACTAACATTACGTGAATAAGAAAATGCAGTTTTGATCAAACAATCACATGAATTGAAAAGTGAAATTAGTTTATATCCTAATTAAAAATTTATTATTCATTAACTGGTTTATCTGAAATAAGCTTTTATTGTTAAATATGTGACATAAAATTGAATACAATACGAAAATATAACATTTAATTATATATTGTTTGAACAGAATTGAGTTAACCTCCAAAAAATATCACAAGAAAAATGAACGCTTGTGAAGAGTGCTCCACAATAATTGTAAATGAAAGCATCATTCATAACATGGTGTGTGTCAAATGTCTAATTGCACTTGACCCTCACCAGACCCTCACCACAAACAATGGCTAATACATAGTTGAATGTTCGCACGTCTCCAAAACAACAATGACTTATCATTTATAAAGTAGTAAATGATAAGCCATTAATGTTTAACCACAATTCTCGAATTTTTATCTTTTAGGTTATTACGATAGCGGTCAACAACAAAAGCACTCCTTTAGTAACAATCCTTAATTTATTATTCATTACATTTATAAATTGCATCTA
The DNA here is from genome assembly GCA_034699485.1 of Nanhermannia elegantula. Classification (NCBI taxonomy): domain Eukaryota; kingdom Metazoa; phylum Arthropoda; class Arachnida; order Sarcoptiformes; family Nanhermanniidae; genus Nanhermannia; species Nanhermannia elegantula. The sequence continues at coordinate 11,959 of JAQGCH010001862.1, read as the reverse complement.
AAATGCGTTGAACTTCATTTAAAAAATAAAATTGTTTTCTGAATTAGTCTCAGAAAACAGTTTCAGATTTTGCAGCCCTTTAGTCAATAAAACCCGAATAAAAGCCATTCATTCAAATTTAATATAATATTATAAAAACACTTATCATTTGGTAAGTAAATTGTTATCTCAAGCAATCTGTTATGAATTGAAAAGCGCACGGAGTCTGTATCATATATCGAAACAAAGCAATGATGGAAAACCGGAATTCATCTTAACTATCAATGAAGCGGTGATCTTATGCACAGTGATGCGAATCTTTACAATAGAAAATGCAGAGAAGTAATGCGGAAGAATTTATTTAGAAAAGTATTTTCTACTATTTATACACGATAGAGCTCGACAAGCGGCCAAATAATACATCGGAACACCAATGAAGCATTCAAACACGATTCATGAGATGAGTGTATTAATGCGCCGAAACTACCATACACGGCATGCTCTGACTGTTATTAGCCATCATAAACTCATTATTATCTAAAATATGCAAAGATCAAAATCTATGTCTTGTTTATGTGAAGCCAACCGCAAAATCTATTCAGCTATAGTATTAGTATAGTGTAAAATGTAAAATACTAGTACTTGTCGTGCTATTATATGCTATTCCACTTATTTAACTCAACACACATGTTATGTATTTTTGGATTATTCAGTTATTTTGATTAATAAGAATAGAGACAGGAGACAGAGGTTTAAGAGAATGTCATATTATATTCAATCATCTTTAGGTTTAAATATCTTATAAAATGAAAGAACAGATTGTATATCGTATTCGATCAAAAGAGCCAAAAGCACGTAATTGACCTTAAGATGTCCCACTTTTGCAATTCAAGCTGTTTTTCACAATGAAGCGTTTGAGTTGCAACCTATCCATTCATATCGCATAATTTCATTAAGATTCATGTAAATTTCAATGCAAACCTATATCTATTGGACAATTTTAAGGTTCTGACCCGGGAAGTCACCGATAATCTAATAATTGGTAAACAGAGGAAGAGATTCAGAGGGTGGTAGAGTTAATGATGAAGTTTTATTAAATTTGAATCTTTAAAGTGTTTCCCATAAGTTTTAATTAATTTGAAGTTGCCTTTAAAAGCTTGATAAGAGGGTAGCTTACTTTCCCTGAACTTTGTTGAGAATGAGTTATGCGAATTCACTTAAATGGTAATACAGAAAAATCACAGCTATTCTGAATTAACAGAATTTAAATAATTAAACCGTTTCCCAAGTGAATAGTCAAAAAATTTCCTGTTTTTATTTTCTTCAATCATTGTAAGTTGTATTTCATTGAATTTCATTGTATTAGAACAAGATTTGCATTCACTAAATTCAAATTTGAATATTTTTGCAGATAAACTAAGCGATAAATTGCCTGATTGTTCGAATTGATTATTCAATGCAGGCCTTTAAATGAGTTTAATTGTCTTTCACAATAATGGTTTGACTTTCACATAAAAGGTAGACATGGCTTTGCATATGTGTGGGCGTTGACAGCTTTTTAAATTAAAACCTACAGGTATGCCATTATGTAACTGTTTTGTCCTAAAACTGCACTTCAATGCTAACTATTACATAATTTGAATGAGATTTTAATTCAAACCTCATTCACATAGATTTGCATATTTTAGACTATTGCAGATTTATTTAAATAACAGCTTTTCGAGCTATAAGTCATCTCGGAATTAAGTCAATGTTGAATTTCAATTTACTTTTTGTATCAATTGTGTAATACGAAGCAATAAAGCAACCCTTAATTAATTCAATTTGGGTATTATTTAGTAATTGTTACATAATTTCATTCAACACATTAAGGCGTTAAATGCTTTTAACATCAATTCCAATATTTATGCATAAAATACATTATTTATGCAAATGTTTAAATTCATTTTTGGAATCACTAAAATTGTCCGAACAATCACTTTCTGAATACAGTATTTAGAAAAATGATTTTATCTGTCATAACATGCAGTTGTTTTATAGGTTATAAATTGTTGAAAATAAGATACAAATCACTGATTAATTATTTAATGTTTTGACTTGGGTTAAGGTTTTAAGTGTCTTCGATCACTAATTATGAAATAAATACCTTGTGAGCCCATTTTCGGAGATCGGGACTCATCGGTACGTTTATTATACTCAGTTCGTTTATATCAAATGATAAATCTGCGAATATGTTCAGTCTCTGGGTATAACCAATACATTAGGAGCTCTTTATTAAATGGTTGAACTGATTAATGAATGCCTTAACTGTATGCGCAAACGGTTTAACATTTAGGTTTCAAAAAAGAAATGAAAGCCATCTGACAAATGAGTGATTTAAAGATTTAAAATATAAGAACCTTTAAAAATAAACATAAGGTTAACAAAAGAAAACTCAATCCTTATTATTGACTTAATTGATTCAAATTGTCAAAAGACTGAGTTAAGTTTTTCTACTATTAATCTTTAAACATATTCGAGACCAGCAAAATCGTGTACTTTTAAGTTTAGTAAATCATGTTTTCATGTTTCGCGATATCACTAACTCATATCTATTGGAGTAAATTAACACTTCATATATTGAAATTTTGCAATTTTTCTTATATTTTGCTAAAAGTTAACAATCGAAGAGAAATAATATATTCAAAAAAGAGAATTCCTGACCTTATACTAACACAAGCTTTTAATTTTTCGACTCTATGTTGAAATAGTATTAACGTATATACAATTTTGAGATGAGTTGCAGACCGAACATGTGGAACATGTGTAGCTTTCGGGTAAAAAGTATTAAAATAAATCAACTTTTTATGATTAAATGATTCAAAAAACTAAGATTTTAAAGCACACACTTTTAAATGTTTGAATATAAAAAAATGAAAGCAAGCAATCAATCGAAGGATTGAAGGTTTAGATTATTCTGTTATAAAATTCTGTCAAATATTCGCTAAATGAGGAAACGATTCAATATTTTATTGAAGGCGTTGATCTTCAAAATAAAAGAAGCGAAAGGTTATGCACTTTATAGAGCTTACTATCAATAAACTAATAAAAATACATTAATTTATTCAAAAATAGGATTTTTAGAATAGGTAATAATTTATTTTTAAATAAATAATTATTCAGTCAATTATATTTTTGCTAATTTAAAACAAATCAATTATTCATAAGATTTGAACCCACGCCAAATATTATGGAAACAAAAATCATAAATTTAAATTTTAATGCCATTTCAAATTCTTAAGTTAATTGCTTTTATAAATTTGGTATTTGTTATGAACATTTGAATAAATTAGTTGATCGGCTGAACCGACTTCGCAAACCTAAAATCAACTATTTTTGAACTATTAACGAAATTGGATTAGATTTTGAAACAATTTCAATAAATGGGACGTTTAAAAAATAAATTTATAATTAAATGTTCATATATTATAGATATTTTAAATATGTTAAACAAACTAAAGTTAAGCATTCCTTCACTATCAAGATCAAGTCGATTTATTAACAGTTAAAAGCTATTTTACTGATAAATCGTGCGAACATTAGATTTTGATCCGCCTCAATATAGTAAACTTAAGGCTGTATAAAAACGATTGTCAAACTGCATGAAAAATATACATTTAGTTACTCAATATATTTTATTACTTTCCTCAATACTTTAAATTAAGCCTTAATTTAGTTTTAAGAGCTGCGCCTCAATCCACCATTAACTGTCTTTATACCCTTATAGCAAACTTTACACAATTTGCACACTTATGTGAAAACGCTATTTGAAATATTTATGTAAAAAACCGAAAAACAAGGTCTATAAAAAAATTATTCTAAAAAATGCTTCAACATAAACCTTTTAATTGAACAAATTGATGATAGAAATCATGTTTAAAGGCAGAAAAGGAGAAAAATTATTAAACTTAATTTAGGAAGATAAAGGGAGTTAGAAAAGGCACGGATTCATGAAGGGTCGTGAGTTTGAAGGCTACATATCTATTCACCAAACTCAGTCACCGAAACTTTGCTTCAATCTTATTTTAACACATGTTATGGCAAACTTAACATTATTTTACACTTATATGAACACTAATTTTAATCATTTAAAACATAGCCAAAAATATTTGATTGCAAACGAATATTTTAATAAGAACAACTGATAAGATTCATAATATTTTTTAATATCTGTCTGTTTAATATCTGTGTTATATTCAATGTTTTAGAGATCTGTTCACAATGAGCTGCATTCAGTTAGAAATTGGATTTAAAACATTAGCTTCTAAGTCATGTATTTTTTAGTTTTTCATCATTTTTGCATATTTTCTCCTTTTTTGAGGGCCAGAATTTCCAAGACATCTTAGAAATGTGTAAACTTAACATTTTTGTGTTCTATTAAAAATTAATTCAAATTTCAAACTTTTTGCAAATTTTATATTTAGTTAATAATAAACTAGATATCAGGGTTTTGTTTGAAAGTAATTTAACTTTAAGGCACATATGAAGAGGGATTCGTTGAATTGAGCAGAGTTTTGGGGGCTTGAGTTCGGTGAGTTGTTCTGCTCCAGAGTTTGAATCCCAGACTCGCTAAGTTTCTTTGATTGCGATGTGTTGGCCACATGTCCATTGTTTTCGAGCAATCCCTTGGCCAAAAGCATACCTCACTCTAATCAGGGCTAAAGGTGTGATCTCCTGAAAAGGATCTGGCTTAACGAAAAAAGCCTACACTATCGATAAAATCAAGGTATTTGGTATTATCTGGAAAAATATCCCTAAATTTGGCGTATGTGCAAAAATTAACTTGTTGACTTTAAAACACTGACTACAATCTTATACTACGGTAGTAGTTTTTAATTATTTAGAGTACAGTTAATCTGGTTTTTCTCAAATAAGCTCTACTTTTGCTTATATTTTGAATCTTAAATGTTAAAAGTTTAGATAATTTAAAATTAATTATGCATTTAAGATCAAAATTTGAATTTATTGATATTCTAGTGAATAAACCCACACCAGTAAACTTTGATTTCCAACATATATTATATAAAATTGCTAATTAAATGTGAAAATAACAGAATTTTGCTTGATTTAGACAATAATCACAAAATAAATACAAACATACCATATCTCAGAGAATTTATTCAATTTTATTATGAATCAAATAATGCTAACGATTTAACAGACATTTAATCAAATAAAAAATTTATAATCTATTGTTTACTCGAGTTCTTAATTAAGTTTTTTAGAGTGAGGTCATTGACAAAAATTGGGTTCAAAACCATTGATTTGATTACACACTAATTTCAAATTGGATTGCATGCAAGAAATACACTTTGTATTCTGTCTGCCTCTTCTGTATCAGTTTATTTTAAGCCATTTATTGTCATTTTTTTGATAGTTATTTAAATTAAGTTAAGAAATGCAGTTTTCATATTAATTGCCATTCATAATAGTGAAAGGACTTAACTTACAAATAATCGAAGGTATTATAAGACTCTTAGATAAGAATAATTGGGTTCATATTACCAAAAATTATTTTATGATAAGTAAGATTTATTTGAGTGTGACATTAGATAAGGATTAAATAAACATTATTTTTAATTCGCAACCTATCGCATGGTAATGAATTTTTTGGTTTACATGACTGCGTTCTGTGACTTTCGCACCTAATCTCTCATTAGTTGGCATTTATTTATCGGTGACAATGACTGTAATGCAAATAAATGGTTATAAATAGCGATTTATAAATATTTATGTTAAAAATCAATGTATTAACAAAAAATATTTTATCAAATGAAAGAAACTTGTTTTAAATTTTTGAAACTGCTTTTTTCTCTTCCAATTTTGACAAAAATTTCTTTATCCAGAATATAAATAAAAATATTAAATTCTTGAGTGGTTTAAACTTTAGCATATTTATCATTTAAATTCTAAGGTCGTAAATATTTTTATTTCAAATAAATTTTTATTTTTTACAGAGTTTCAATAGAAGCTGTCAAACCATAAATAGACTCATACAATAAAAGTACTAACATTTCAAAATATTAGACTTAAAAAGTTGTAATGTCATGAATATGAAAAATAATAGTAATAATTATTATTATCTTAAAAGCGTCTAAATTATGCAGAAAAATCATCTTCTAGTTCTTGATTGTACTCTTACAGTAGGTCAGTAGAGAATTGATATGCATGCATAAGTATACCCATATTATGTATACCCATATTATGTATACCTATATTATGTCAATATGTAGAGTGAACAGACCTCCCGGAATCTGCATTTTTATCGTTGGCTTTTTGTGTTTGCAAAGATTATTTAAATATTACTTGAATTACAAATATTGTTTGCTTTTCCGACAGGGACCTAAAGTGGGTCTATTATTTAGTACTTCGAACGGTTTAAAACTTTCAAATACTATACAATTTTATAAATCAGTTATAATAATACTGTAAATGCAATTTTGTTGAAATCACCAAAAGAACAAACAAAAATATATATTAATATGAGTTTACAATAAGGTCTTTTATCGTAAAAGGGTGAGTATGGCTCAGATTTTTTATATGGTAGTCCACCTTTAGTCCCCCTAAACACTTAAGCGGTCAGAAACTGCTCTTCTTTGATGTTGGTGTTGATCGAGGCTCAACAGATCCTTGTTTTAATATACTTATAGCAAACTTTGCCCAAATTAACTCAGATTAAAAAACACTATTTTTACTTATTTAAAAGTTATAGGTTTTTAAAAAGTTTTATACCAAAAAATATAATGCAAAGCAAAACATCAATTTTTACTTATTGCTTAGACTTGAAGCAAATGGAAGCAAAAGCTTTGTATTTTTTGTCGATCCTTTGACTAACGACTTACTATCAAAAAGTTGTTCCCTCATCAGGTGTTAGATTGAGATGAAGTGAATTTTAATAGTTCTAAAGAGTATAAGTATTTAGAGTTAGTAATGAGTTGTCCCAAAATGATAAGCTAACTATTGCACGAGCCCTTATATATCTAACATCATTTTATTCAACAATAGTTATTACTAGTGTAGAGCATAAGCTCATTTTATGCGAGCTTGAGCTTGAGCTGAGCTTCTTCTAAAGAGTGACCAGAGGCACAACATATGCGGATACTCCATGTTAAGCATATAGGGTTATCAGTGTCTGTACGCTTTTGACCAACCCCCTCCCCATGATACGTACATACTTTATGGACGAGCTCTCAAGATATTTTTCAAATGATTCTAATAATTAGTAATTTTTAATATTTGTCAAATGGGGTAAAGTTTGTTATGAGGTTATTAAAATGAGATTCTATGTTTGAGGTTCGGTGGCTTTATGAGCACCCGCTGATGGAACCCTATGTCCGTAGCATTAGCCTGGGGTGGCCAACATGGGGCAAACCTATAAAAACCTCATTTTAATTTTGGGCAAAGGTGTGGTCGCCTGCTTAAGGAGTTGACTGAATAAAATACTTTGTTATGTATGACTACCACTAACTCAGAACTGACTCAAAAACGTAATTTAATTTTAATTAATAAAAACCTAAAGCTTCTTAAGAATCTTAGGAATAAATTTAATGAAAAAATTTAATTTTTCAGTACTATTAAAATGTTTAATCACTTCAAACGCTAACTATAATCAAGCATTAAAACTACTAATGAATGAATTTTTGGTGCTTTTTAATGTTTGTTGAGTCTAATAATTATTTGATTTATAATCTGATTCGTTTTCAAGGATAATACCATCAAATGTGTGCCGATTTTTGTTAGAAATGAAGTTTTGTAATAAACTTGACAAATAAAATAAAGTCCTGAACAGGTCTTAAAACTTGAGTACAGGTGAAGAGGAGATGCGCCAAATAGTTTTGAGCATTATCTCCGCTTCACATGTTTTGAAACTAAATTAACGATCGATTGAATCAGTCAAACAAATGCATGGATCGTAAAGCAGAGCAAATGCCGACTATTAAAATCTTAAAATCACATTAAGTGTTGCTCTTGTATTGTGAGCTTCTGGTAAGCTTTGAAATTTTAAGCCATTACATGACTTCTCTGAGTCGAACAAAGCGGTCGAACTAATTTCCACTCCATATTGATTGGGTCTCAACCTCTGCTGTGTTTTTTAAGAAATTAAAGTACTTTAGTAGAAAAACATTAGAAGACTAAAAGACCATTTTAAAGCCATATGTTTTTGGTCTTCTTTTTATTTTTGATCTTTGGTCTGATCTTTTGGTCTCTGGAACCAAACCAAACCAAACCAGAGATCACAAGACTAAGTCTTCCATTCACTACAAACATGTAGACATTATATTTTATTTAATAAATTTTCAATTTTATTTTCAAAAAACTTTCAAAATTTTTCAGTTTTGAGTCCGAAATCACGAACGAAATTTTGAGGAATAAAAAATAGAGACTCTGATTATGTATATATAAAACATTAAATAAGTTTTTGTTAAATACAGCATACATTGTATAGTAAGTCTATGTTTTGGCAGTAATTTGATATTAATTAAGTCTGTGTTAAGACAAAAATTGCTATTACTTTATTTACTAAATGAACACCACTTTAATATAAGTGTTCACTTTTAGCTAACAAAGAGCTGAGCCTAAATGAAAATTTAAAGTACTCATAAATATATACTAAAACTGATCATAAAGTGCTAATTATAAACATTTCTTAAACGTTGTGCTAAAGATATGGATATTATCCTAACAAGAAGAATAAGCAGACTGACTACCTCTCACGCACCTTGCGTGATTCTCACGCATCGAGGGGTAAGTCTCACGCCTCCCGCATGAGCTAATCGCGTGAGGTCAGTGTAAGTATTATGGGAAATATCACAAAAAATTGAAATTTTATTTTTGACTAATCTTAAAAATTCTTAAACAAAAAATAATTCATATCTAACAACGAATTGTTAATATTCTTTGAAAAGTTCCTGATCCCAGTTTTGCAATTAAAAATCTCAACCAACTGACCTTAACTGAGTATAAGCACTAGACCTTTAACTTGAGAACTTTTTAATTTTAGTTTAAGTTAAAGTTTAAGAAAATTAAATATTTTTAGTTAAAGTTCAAGTTTTATTTTAGTTTTAAAGTTTAATTATTATAAACTTGAGAGTTGTAAAAGATGTCTAAGTTTATGCTGGAATCACTACTTTTACTAAAATGCATTTTAATTTTATTATTTTTTGAAAATTATTAACAAAATAAAAAGTTTTAAACTGTTCATTGATCTGAATAACAATAAAGCATATGAAAGGAATTTAAATATTAAGTATTAAGAGAACAAATGAAATTGATTGCCCATTAGTAGAAATAATTTTGCAAAACTTTGCAATCTTTGCTGCAAAAGCATGTGTCAAAAACTAAAATAACATAAGTTTTTCATTTCTATTTTAGTTAAAGTTAATTTATTTTTGGCTCTAAAAGTTAACTTTAACTTAAACTCAAATGGAATTAAAGTTAACTAAAATGATAGATAACTTGCGATCCTCGCTATGCATACGCTGCCGAAAACAAGTTCTCAATCAAAAAGATTACACGTTGTAAACGAGATGATAAAAGATAAGTGATATAAAAATTATTTTATACCATTTTATGTTCAGTTATTGTATACTTTTAATTAACTTTAAGTTTATTTTTAAAAATTTTTTTAAAAACTGATAAAAGCTTTATCTCATATCTCATCATCATTTGTAACTGAAAAATAATTTGCTTTCATTCAAATCATTAGAAAAGTTGCAAAAAGTATTTCTCACTCAATTGCTTTTACCAATAGTAAGAGAGTATATAAATAAGGTATCATTTTATGTAATGGACTTGAGCTCAGTTCAGTGCCAGCCGTGTCCTAATATTTTTAGATTTAAAAGAATTAAAGAAATCAATAGTTGTGTAGTTATATGAAATCTGACGTCTGAATGTACAGTATACGGACATTCTCCTGAATACACTATTCACCACTTTTTGACTTACATTTGATGGACTCAATAGTTGAATAAATATGAACAACTATTTTGATTAACAGAAATAAATATAAACTTATTTATTATGGTTTTTATTAAATTTATATCAAAAAAAAATTATACGTAAAACTTAATTTATTCTTCAATAAAATGTTTACAATGATATATTGGAACCCAATGTTATATAAATGAATTTCGATCATAATTTAGTTAACTCTCTATCTAAACGTCAAAATAAGGAAATCATAAGGTTATCGAATACTAGAAAAAAGATTTAATGCCGACTTCGCTTCTTTTTGTGAACGAGTTTTGCTGAACACATTCCAAAACCTGAGCGTTTCATCACCAGCTCCTGTGACTATAGATTCTCCGTCTGGAGACATGGCCTGTATTTTGATTAAAATGAGTTCGTTATAGATTTGATGAAAAATTAATACAACATTGAATACAAACCAAATATAAGACTCTATATGAATGTCCGGTAAGTTTTGCGACTTGAACTAGAGAGGGATACTTCCAAACGAGAATCTGGTTCTGTGAATAGCCGTGAGTGCTCACCAGTTCAGAGGCGTGTTTAGACCACGCGAGGTTACACACCTGCGACCCCGTGTCAACGCATTGCATGGGCTGACCCGTTAATGTGTTCCAAAACCTGATACACCTGTCAGCAGTGCCGCCACCGCTGGCCAGCAATCCGTGATGATGTGGTGACCACGCGATCGCCTTCACAGCTGCCAAATGCTCAGTATATGTTTGAACGGGTGTTAAACTGCTTAAGTTCCAGACAAAGAGTCTATTGTCATTACCACCCGATGCCAAGTGTTGATTGTCTGGCGACCACTTGAGGCCACACACTTCTTGTCGGTGTCCCACAAGACGCCGTTCCGGAACTATAGAAGGCGTCCGAATGTCACGCTGTAGTATATGTCGGTCACGACTGCCTGAAGAGAGTATATCTCCATTCCAGGCAAGAGCACCGACGCGGGCCGTATGGCCCTCAAGAACTGCTAATCGTTTATTTGCAGTTACGTCCCAGACCTGAACTAAACCCCTATGAGTCCCGACAGCAACCAAATGACCCTAAATTTGTATAAACAAACTATTAGTATAAAAAACATGTTAGAAATCATGTGTGACTTACTCTTTCAGCCCATGAAACAGAAGTGACTGAATCTCCATCAGCAGAAAGATCACAAAGTCTTGTCACTTGTGAAGTGCAAGCACTCCATAGATAGACACATGTGCCTAACCCTACACTTAATATATTAGTTGTCGACCAGTCGACTAAATTTAAATAAAAATCGTCCTGAAGTTCCGGTGCATCCAATACTTTAAATGGAATTTTAGATATCTTTCGCGCTGTCTTTCGTGGAGAGCGTAACAGCTTTTGACTTTTGCTGCTTACGGGCGATAACGAGTAGGGACTCGTCGGCTCATTCAAACTGTCACTTTCACGAACGCGATACTAAACATTCAGATCAAACATATCAGCATTTTTGTCATCAAATCAAACTTTAATCTAATTAACAATAGAGAGACTCCAGACTTACGCGAAATAAGTTTTTACTTTCAAGCGGAAGAAATATTTTTCTTTCTTCTGTGTGTTCTTTCATATCTTCAATTCCAGCGCCAAGTAATTCATTTTTGAGCAGACATTGATATGCGATCCCGTCTTTATTATTATCAGATATGGACTCTTTGGTCTTCTTTGTGGGAACTGTTTTCAACCCATCCTTTAGAGTAATAGTAAATAGATTTTCAATTATACCAAAAAAGTTGTTAATAAACAATTTTAAAGCCCAAACCCATCACTAATATAAGAATATTTATCAGATATTCGTTTTCTAAATAAACATTGTGTGTAAACTTGTTTTAAATCACTTGACTGACCCCTTCCTCCACCTCTACAGCCACTATTTGAATGGTCATTCATTCACAATAACTACTATTGAAAATATTGCAGTATTTGTAGGGCTTATGTTAGGTTACGATTACAAATCTCAACT
>JAQGCH010001861.1:0-14209 GCA_034699485.1 Nanhermannia elegantula | reverse complement strand
TATTTTTGTAAATTATCTTTTCTTAACTCTAGTTTGAATATTGAAGTAAATAATCAAATAAAAAATTTGGAAAATTAAATTGAATTTTTCGGTTAAATTGGGAATTTTAAAATATTATTTCCCGATATTTCCCGAAAATACCCTAAAAGAATATATTTTTTTACTGAAATTCCTTCTTTGGTTTATTTCTATGGTTTATGTAAAGTTATTTGACTGTTTTATTTGAATCGCGATTTTAAAACTCGAAAGAATAACCGAATTGAGGACATTGTAATTCGGGTCAGACTTAGTGACCTCTGGCCTGATCCAATCATTTCGGGAGTGCGCGATTGGGCAAAATTTGTTCAGACTGATCTACCTAATAATGGTTAAGAGTTTGGACCAGTTTCATTGCTTAAATCTCTTGTAATTCGAGTTTAAACTCGAAAACTTAGCCGTTGTTATATTTATTTCGCATGCTTTTATCGGTTTTTTGTAATTTTTCCCGAACGGGTTTAGATTTTCAAAAAATTTTTTTTCAAATATTAAGTAAATCGAATTTTTAAAAATGTATTTTAAGCATTTTCATTAATTTTGTCCGTTAAAAATTTTATGGCCAAAAAACCTCCGTTGTTATATTTCCTGCGCAGAGTGTATCTACACATTTTACAATACAAAATGGACAAAACTTAATACCTATATATTATTGATCAGTATATTGAGCCCTACATGAATATGAAGGTATTTTTTTCACTATCACTTATAGATCCTAAGTTGTGAATTCTTAAATTTCTAGTTTTTGACTAAAACTATTATTTTAAAAATTAATATCTCAAGAATGGGAAGAGCTATAAAAGCGGGAACTTCACTATAACAAGTCATAAGTGGCTATTATGGCTATTATGTACCGGTGGTTCAAGGTCATCCAAGGTAAAAATGTTTAAGCATGTTTCTTATAAAATTTTATACTCTTTGAGATATACTACTCTAAATTCTCAACCATATTATTTAATATTTAACACGACGTGTTTACATAGAGTTGCGTGTGATTAAAAGTGATTTTTAAAGGTATATATACAATTAATATCCCTAATTGGACAGGCCAGAGCAAAAAAGGCTTATCTAATTAAGCAGTTCTTTATAGATAACTCATTTAACCTTCCATTTAAAGCAATAAAGTATAGTACAAACTCTTTATAAAATACTAAATGAAATAACTATGAAATATTATTTTTAGCCAAAAATAAATTTAGTTTTTATTTCCTGACAAATCAAATCCCTCAGATTTATTAGCATTACATAAATTCTTAAAATAATTAATATAAAAATTTCTATTTACAGTCTGACCCGGTTATTGGCAACTCTGATATTGGCAAACCCGGTTGTTGGCAACTGCTTTTCAATGCACCTGCTATAACATTTCTATTCTGAAAAACCCGGTTATTGGCAAACCCGGTTATTGGCAACTCATTTTTGCTGCACCGATGAGTTGCTAATAACCGGGTCAGACTGTACTTGTGATGAATACTTCAAAAGTGATAATCAGGCTTAGGATTTTTTGGTTATAAAGACTCATCGATTCGATTGGTAATCGGATACAAAAATATGTCAAACTCGGTAATAGTTCGGTAACAATTCGGAAATGTGGTAATAAAAAGTCTAAATTTGATAATTCGGTAATAATACCCTTAAATTGCGTAAAATAAAACTTCCTATTTTGGATTTGAAGAACCATAAATATAACGCTTACAATATTTCAGAACGATTAAAATGAGCTAATCTATAAAGTATGCAAAGTAAACATTTCAAAAAATACTCAATGGAGAGGTGGCATTATCTTAAATAAACAAAACCTTAAAAACAGAAGATATTGAATATTTTAATATTCTTCTATTACTCAATGTGATGTTGAGAGAGCTATACTAAGAAGCGATAGATTAAGGTTTTCTAATGATTCAAAAATCTATGTCGTTATTAAGTATAATTGACATATATATGATGTAAACAATTAAAATTTATACTAGAAAGAAACAAATTTATAAAATTTAAGTGCATATTTGAATGCATAGAAATCCTAGCCCTACTTATTGCAAAATTGTCTCATAAATATTATTTATATGCTATTGCCGTTTAACATTACTCTCCAATAAGGTAACAAAACTTCTAAATATAACTTTATGTACTTATTGAATAATATAATATTACAGTTTATAAGATTATTTACTTTATTTTAGATTTTTATAGATTCTTTAATAGGTGATATTTAATTATAAATTTTCTAAATTTAAAATAAAATATATTTACAGAAAGTAGATTTTAACATTTATTACTATAAATACAAATAATTTTATTTAGATATACTGTCTAAACATTCTGATATGGCCTGTGCAAGAACTCTCAAATCTATACAATACAGAACAATCTACACGTACGAGATCAAAAATATAGCACAATCATTAAATTGTAACAATATAATTCTTGTTACCACATATATTAAATCGTCACATAATTTATATATCAAAATAATTTACGAAAAAATTTGGTTATAGTTTGTGTGTGAATATATACAGTTTTAATATAACAGCAATATATAACTATTTATATCTATATTAAACCGACTTTAAAAATGATTTGCTATTGTAACAATTTAACTGTTGGAATGATGACTAAGTTTGCGTTTAATTAAAATTTTGTATATATCACACCTTTTTAAGTTAACTTTAATTCCATTTGAGTTTAAGTTAAAGTTAACTTTAACTTAAACTAAAATTAATTCAAAAATTTTAAAAGGTCTGATATATACTTATAGTATTAAAAATTTCTTTTTGACATTTCTCTGACTTTCATGAAGTTAAATCATCTGTATTCCAACTACAAAATAAATATTAAATTAAAGTCTGTCTCAAGTTAAATGAAAATATGCTGAGTAAACATGAATTTACTATTTTATATATCAAACTATTTTTAATTGCAATAATACCAGAAGATAAAACCCTTCTGGTACTACACTTTTGTTAAATTGTTTTAATGCTCATAATAATCAATAATTAATAAGAAATAATATCATTTGAAGTGATAAATTCAGATATTACTATACATTTAGATTTAAATAATTTGAACAACATTTCAATTAGGAAATAGCAAATTCAGCATGAATTTCATGATTTTTTATATTTTGTCTAAGAATTACAGTTCTTGTTAATTACAAAATAAAAAATATCCAAAGAAAGCAATTCTTTGAATTCAAAGTAAATGTTTTCGTGCCAATACATTTATCTATTTGTAGTTCTTTTGATTCGGAGAAATTACAACTTTTTGCGCAACATATTTCACCTTAACATAACATTTTGATTAACATAACACATTTGTAATACACGAACAGAATTGAGAAAAGTATAAAAGAGCTAAACTTATGAGACTTAAAAACAAAATTAAAAACATTGTGAAAGTAATACAAAAAATGGCAAAAATGATACCATTTCTTATTATTTCACTTATTTGTACACTTCTGGTGAATGAAGCGAACGGAAGTAAGAAAAGCAGGAGAGCTCCTTATACTTTTTACGGATGTTATTGCAATATGAGTTCAGGTGATGGAAGATTTTGTGGCAGAACTTTGTATCGTGGAAGCCTTGGCTGTATTCCTGATAATATCTATCAATGTGGTGGTCTCAGAACTAGAGCTCAGAGTTTGGGTCAATGCATAAGAGGATGTATTGAAACACCTGCCGGTCAGAACGATAAATGCAGAATATAATCAAATTAATTGAATTCAATTATATTCATAATTATGATAATAATTATATCAAATTTAACTGTATTTCTATTCATTTTTATCTTTCAAATTATTTAATAGACATTTAATTTATTGTAATTGTGATTAACACTTATTATAAAAAGTACTTATTTATTGTCTTACTTCATACTATTTAATGACTAATTATTTATAGATATTATTATATGCAGACTTTACTTACGATTTTTGATTCAGTTAATAATGAGTTCAAACTTTAGTGTTATAATAAAACGACAGAAACGTTTGATTACTTGTCCACTCATTAATAAGCCTAACTGTAAAGTATATATCTTCATAAAAGATTAAGAAATAAATGACTTATATTGTATCTAATAGTATAGTGTCTAATAGTATAGTATCTAATAGAATAGTGTCTAATAGTATAGTATCTATTGTTTAGATAAATAGTTTCTCTTACATTTTGATGGCATTATTGCAATACTGTTTGTAAAATATAAATATATATTACTAGAAATAAATTTTCTAAAAATGAATTTATTACTTTTATTTGATAACTATATAAATATACATAAAGTAATTATAATTTCAAATCAGCTCATAAAAGTTGATTAATGATGAAACACAAATAAATTACAATAAATTAGTAGTCATTGCAAAATATATTATAAATTATATAATTTCTAAAAATACTACTCAAAATGTTTTATATCATTTTTACTTTAAGGTAAAAATTATCTAAAAAGAAATGCTTTAAGAATTATATTCAAATTTAAATTAAATTATGGATCAAAGTGTTGAAACTCAAAATTTAATAATCAGTGATATAGATGAACCTCTTTATAAGTATTGCCTTTTTTATAGATTTGATTTATTGAATAAAAATATATCTCGAAAGGAAAAATTAATTCAAAGAATTAAGTCTAACATTTCAAGTATTCATTTAATGCTATTTGCATTGCGTACAGTAATTTGCTTAATGGTTAAAAAAAATGAAAGATTACCTCTCTATTACTTGGATTTAATTCAATATGCTAATGGCGTCACAAAATTTTTCTATATGATGGCAATAATAGCTTCCATAATGTCAGCCACAGTTATTTATATATTGAATAACAGTAACAGCAATAATTACAGTTGGCTTAATAT
This sequence comes from Nanhermannia elegantula, assembly GCA_034699485.1. Lineage (NCBI taxonomy): Eukaryota > Metazoa > Arthropoda > Arachnida > Sarcoptiformes > Nanhermanniidae > Nanhermannia > Nanhermannia elegantula. The sequence continues at coordinate 9,327 of JAQGCH010001861.1, read as the reverse complement.
AATTAAAGCTCTCAACGGTTCAGATTCCTGTCAATTGGATAAAATTTATGACAAAAATGCAATCTTTGGGTTTACTCAAAAAATAAAATTCGTTAAGCATTTAATAAGATTTATATGTTTTGCATGTATAATATTAGATATTTTAGTTTGTTTTTCAATTATATTCGTTTCATTTGATTTTAAACATTTTATCAGATATGGTATTATAAGTTCTCTTCTTTTATTATTTTTAATTTATTCTTTAGTTACTGTCATTCCATTCAGTTTTCTTTATTATTTCATTGTTTGCTATTATTGTAAAATTAGATTCAAATCATTCAATAATTATATTTTAATGAAGAGTTCAAATCAACTTTTTTTTAATAATAAATTTATCGACAAATTAATGAAAGATCACAATGAGTTTTGTTATGATATAAAAGTTTATAATAAGTTTTGGCAAAAGTATTATTTTTCAATCTGTTATTCTCTGATTCCATTTAATTTAATGGCATTTCAAATGCTGTTATTCGATAATTCATTAATATTCACAATGAAATGTATAATAATTTGCTTCTGTTTCACGGCATTAGTCTCTCATTTAATATTCAATACAATCGCCGCTTCTATTAATATCGAATCTATAAAATCATATAAAGCTTTGTATAAATATTATCTTCAAATGTGTTATTCATTGAATATTAGCCGCAAAATAAAGGTATAGAAATGATTTTCATTCTTCTCTTTTAAATCAAAATTAATTTTTCATTCAGTTATTGAATGCTATGGAAAGAGTCACTGAAAAGAAAACATTAATCGGGTTTTCTTGTGGAGAACAATTCACTATAACTCGGATAATAGCACTTAAAGTAAACCAAACATTTAATTACAATATTCCATTTTATATCAAAAATACTATATTTTTCTTTAGATATTTGTAATATTCATCCGATTCTTTATATTGACGAATATATTCGCAAATGCATTGAAAAATTCGACATAATTTAATTTTTAATTTTTAATATTTTCTATCAATTTGTAACTAGAAAGCAATCCTCCATTAAATATTTGGTTTTATTTTTTCACATATTTTGTTCAAAAATTACTTTATGACATAATTGAATAAGAATGAACCTACTTAATCTTTATAAATTTTCTATTTTTTGAAAATAATTCTGGAACAACTCAGATTTTAAATCACTTTTTAATCTAACTTTATTATAAGCCGGAATGGTATTTTTAGGGTCAAAATTTTACCTATTAGGTTAGAGTTTTAGGTTTAAAATTAGAGTAAATTATGGTTACCATTAGGTTCAATGTTATTTTAAACATCTGATATTTCAATGGTCATCAAACTTTTTTGGTCGCGACCCACCTTCTAAGGTATTTTTTCTAAAATTTTAATTATTCCATAGAACATAATGCTAAACAAAATCGATTTGCGACCCACCATTTGAGAGCCTATGTGATATATTACATGCATCATCATCTCGAGTGTAATCATTTTTTATTTTTCTATTGGCAAGTTTTTTCATTCTATCTATCTATTCATTATTTTATCTATTTAATTTTAAAACTCAACATAAATGGTATTTTAAATTTTATGTAAGCCATATCACGTAGAATTTTAATTGCTCACATAAATGATGTGTGCTTACTTTTTCTCCTTATATCCCCCTCGACTAACATACATGTTTGTACGATTTTGTTTGACCCCTCCCATCCACTTTGCTATGTACTATTCTTTTTACGAAAATCGGCGACTTTATTAAGATATATACTTTTGTGTAAAGCATTATCTTTAGACAACTGTACAGATTTATATATTTCATTATCAAAAATGATTCACAAAAAGATAACTATTTTGAAACTTGTTATCATATTTGACTTAATAAATATTTTAAGATAATTTGGAAAAACCATTGATATGAAACTCATTTAATATCTGACTCAACAAATATAATAAAAGCTGGAAAACCACTGATTTAAGTTGAGAACTATGTTGATAAAGACAATGATAAGTGATCAACTTTTAGTTTAATAATCTTTTTCTAATTTTTTATCTTATTATTGATTGAATTCTATTTTTTAGTGGTATAGCTTTTACAATTATTAACTTTAAACTGATATACGTGAAAGTATATATCTTAAAGTCGCCGATTTTCGTGAAAAGAATAGTACGCACTATTTGCACGAGCATATGTTTTCTTTTTACACTCTTATGCTACATCACTGGAGACAGTGACTCTATCAAAAAGAGCGATTCGTCAATATTGAGAAGCATTAAGTTACCCGTTTTAGGATTTGTCTGAGATGTGCATTTCCGTCAAAGAAATCTTCAAAAATTTAATTTAAAAATTTCATGAAAAATTTGTTTGTTTGAAAAAACTAATTGATTACTGTATATTAAAAGCATAAAATTTACAAAAATGCTTATAACTTTTGAGCTATTTTGCTTTCCTATTAACACTCTGAAAATGAGGCATTTTGTCACTTTTCAATTTTGTTTGCACATAATTGTAAACAGTAAAACATTGATCTGTATTCATGCAGCTTAAATGGTGCTTTGTTTCAATGCATAAAAGCATGCTTTTTGAATACCCATCAATGCTTTTTCAATGTGTGTGTATGTTCAAAAAGCATGCTTTTATGCATTGAAACAAAGCACTATTTAAGATGCTTGAATACAGATCAATGTTTTACTGTTTACCAAATGACAAATATCTATTTATTGTGTGAGGTTCAATGGTTTGTTAAAAATGATGTCTAAATCAGATCAAATAAATCTTCGTAAAAGTTATCCACTTATACTTAATTACTATTTAAGCTATACCTGAATAAGTCATGTATAGTACCTAGAGTATTTCAAGGTATTTCAAGTTACCTAGGTATTGTCGCCCACAAAACTATTTTGAAGATAAAAAAAATTGTCTCATAAAGTGTCTTATTGATAAATTTATTTAATTTTTATTGACTAACAACGCTAATTATAATGTTTAACAGATTTTAATATAAAAGGAGTTCATTTTTATACTATTTGTGATTAATTTTGTTAAAAAAATTGAAATAATATTTAACATTATTGAAAATATTTACCCTAAAATATATATTGATTTTCAAAATATACATACATATAAATGGGCTCAAGAACTGTTTTAATTCAAGGTGGATAAACGATGGACGTTCAGTAGCAATGAGAAATTATGTTAGCTCACTTTTTAAGAAACGCTCAAGAATCATTACATACAATTACATACCAGCGCGTTATGGGCTCGTCCATAAAGTACCTACGCAGTTTTTGGCTGTTTTCAGACCCCTACTCCCCTCCCTGTGCGCTTTCGCAAACGGATCCTCCAAGTTAAGCATTCAGGGTTATCAGTTCTTGTACGCTTTTGACCAACCACTCCCTCTCTCACGACTGCGTACGTACTTTATGGACGAGCCCTATGTGTGCATCTCTTGTTTGATAATTTTTTTCACTTAAATTTTAATGGTATTATTACAATATGTCTGTAAAATATAAAAATATATGACTAGAAATAAATTTTCTAAGAATTCGTTACTGTTATTTCATAACTATATAAATATTCAAAAAGTAATTATACTTTCAAAAATCCTTCAAAGTTGTTTAATATTAAGACACGTATAAATTATAATAAATTAATAACTATTATAAAATATAATAAAAATAATATAACGCTAAAAATATTAAGTGATCAATACATTTAACCTTCAATTAAAGTAATGCAATAAAATTTTTTATTAAAAATCTGTATATTTGTTGATATATAGAAACTGTTATCGTTTAACGTTTAAAAATCTATATTTTTTTAATGTCTAATAAAGTCATAATTTGTTTATTTAAAAATATATTCCCAAACCTTATTGATTAACATTAATTCAAATCATTAGAGTTATTGTAAACTTTAACTCGTATTCTAATAAATACTTTGAAAATATACAGTTAACCCTCAAAACTAATTATAAATTAAAATTATTCAAAATTTTATCTCAAATAAATTTTAATCCCCCCTGCCATAGAGTGTGGTAAGCCCTGCCATAGAGTGTTGCGCCACTCCCCCCTATGAGATCATTAAGTTTTTAAATCGCTTCATATATTAGTTACAATATTTTTTTGTAATTTATTTAATTACCTAATTTCATAATTCTAAGAAAAATTAAAAATAATATAATTTGATAACAATATCCTTTTCGTTAGCATTGAAATTGTTTTTAATAAAACGGATTAAAGTTTATGAGAATTAAACATTTGTGCTGATAAATAGTGAATAAGTGCTTAAATAGCATTCAATTAGAAAGCGTAGTCATAATATAGTTATAATTTTTTTTATTACAAGCCTTTAATTTATGTAAAAGAATAATGCGTTTATACGAAATAATACAGATAATTATTATAGTTTCCATATTTGGTATTTATTTTTATTAAAATTTTCAAAAAATTAATTAGTTTTTTTACTTCAGTTTCAAATATTTCCTCTGAATCCTCATTATGTGGAAATTGGACGCAATATAAAGATGAAAAATGCATTTTAATCCTTGATATGGAGAAATATCTTAATTCTGAAAATTCAGTTAAGGCTTGTTTAGAAACAGATAACTCAGTATTACTTACAATAAATTCAAAAGAAGAACAAGAATTTATTGAAGAGTTTTTGTTTAAAACAAACAAAATATATGACAACATATGGATTGGATTAAAGAAGTCTATGAACATATTTCAATGGATGGATAGTTCTGACACACATTACAATAATTGGGCGAATGGAAGTCCCAGTAATACAAGTGATAAAAATTGTGCTGAAATTTCAGGTGAGTCTCTTCTATTGGGCAAATGGATTGACGAGCCCTGTAGTAAAAAGAATTTAGTGGTTTGTCAGAAAACTCTGAAATTATCTGATTTATTGAAAACTATTAGTGAAATGAAAAAGGAATTGAATGAAACTAAGGCTCAAATGAATAAAGAGTTGACAAATATTAAGACTCAATTGAATGCATGCAAAAACAGCGCAATAGTTTATAAATTCAATTATACAAAAATATTTATTGACGAAAATAGTAAACACAAAGCATTTATAATTCCAATGAATGAAAAGGGAGGATATGATGAGATGGGATTTGATGATGCGGTCAACTATTGCGCAAAATTGAACTCAACTTTAATTGAAATACAATCACAACAAAAACAATTAATATTTGAATCTTTTATGAGAGAAATTGGACAATCGCTTAGTGTTAATAAATTACATGATTTTTGGATTAATGGTCGCAGAGATTCTTCGGGAAAGTTTAAATGGATTAATAGTGGGAATGAATTCACTTTTACTAATTGGTATTTCGGTGAACCCTCTAATGGTGATTGGGATTATGTAGTCGTTGCTGTGCATGATGGTATATCATGTAAATGGTATTCACGTCAAAAAACTGTTCATTTTAATGTTATTTGTGAAATTGACCCTAATATTTAATTATATAAAGTTTATATTTTTAAAAATTTCTTTGAATATGAGCTTTATTTATATATAAAATCAAAAATATTAATTTTAAAACAAATAAAAATTCATTATATTTATCTGTTCTCCGTTTCAATTAAATCATCTTAACTGACTCGGGTTTAAGTATGTTGGGTTGTACCACATCATTTTTGAATAACTTAAACATTTTTTTCAAAAAATTAAACTCATTTATTCAGTTGAACTATAAACGTAATACAAAAATAACAATAATAATAATAATTACAATAATCACATTTTAAAATCTGAATCACTACTTAAGAATGAATACAAATATCAATTTTTATATACAAAACATAAGAGACCTCATACTTATTTGGATAACTAGTAAGTTAGTAATTGTAGGGTCAGTAGAGTATAGGACCTGCATCCTAATAAGAAACGAATGAGCGTATGTACATTTTAGTATTATATTTAGGAGTGATTTAACTCATAGTTTATTAATTAGATTCACTTTATTCTCCGGCGCTTTAAGTTTTGCCCTGTGGTTTAATTGATGAAGAATTCTTGAAGAGTTATCGACCATTAGGTGTGTGTATCCTTTAGAATTCTGTGCATTGGATGCGCTGAGAAGGGATGTCCGAGCGGTGTCCCCTAGATAGGGCAAAAATAGACATATCGATAAAAACTAGAATTCAAGACAAATTTAACAATAATAAAATTTTGTGCCAACGCCTCCTATAGTATCCATAAAAGGGGGTTTAAATTTTGAATTATAAGCTGTAATTTAAATAAATAGCCATTGATTGTTGAGTATGAACTCGAATATAAACTGTAAACTAAAAAAAATATATTGTTTTCTAAGTATAATCAAAATTAAATTATTTAATTATATTACAGTTTAAAATTCAAAATTTAAACTCCCATTTGGGCCCTGAATTATACTCTATTACCTCCCAACCAATAATAACCGATAATGTTTTATGCCGCCAGCTAAAGAAATTTTCCATAATAACATTTTCCACATAGGCCCTCATCTCTGGAGTTTTTCAAGAAGGTTATCATGAAGCTGATTGGCTAAAAAGCCTATATTAAAAAGTACAGTATCTGCTATGCATTGCTATATAGCATTTTATTGCTTCAGTAAAACACTATATAGCAATACATAGCGATTGCTATACTTTTAATAGAGGTTTTTTAGTCAATCAACTTCCTGGTAATCTTATTGAAAAAACTTCAGATATATGATTAAATAAAGATATTTAGTCTATAATACTTAAAAGAAGACTTTTCAATATAAATTTTATATAAGTCTTGCATTTATATATTTCAATTTACATTACATACGTTATAAGTTATAAGTTGAAAGTTTAATCCATGTAAACATTTAATTTAAAGGAAATTTAAAAACAAAGCATTTTAGTGATCAATACATTTAACCTTCAATTAAAGTAATGCAATAAAATTTTTTATTAAAAATCTGTATATTTGTTGATATATAGAAACTGTTATCGTTTAACGTTTAAAAATCTATATTTTTTTAATGTCTAATAAAGTCATAATTTGTTTATTTAAAAATATATTCCCAAACCTTATTGATTAACATTAATTCAAATCATTAGAGTTATTGTAAACTTTAACTCGTATTCTAATAAATACTTTGAAAATATACAGTTAACCCTCAAAACTAATTATAAATTAAAATTATTCAAAATTTTATCTAAAATAAATTTTAATCGGTGTTAAAGTTTAAACTTAAACGTTATCTTCAATTAATTCAAAATTTTTAACTTAAAAAAGCAATAATACATACAAAATAATACAGAAGTATTAGTGTAAGTGATTTGCATTACATAAGTTTGTTAAGGAAGCATATATTCAAAAAAAGATGATATCCTTGTGTGTGAACTACTACTTGTGGGGCATTAACGTCACTTCAAAATATTGGCTCAAAAATCATTAAATTCTATGACTGAAGGGGAAAATGAAAAATACTTCACAAGTAGCTTATGTTTTATGCAGGATTTTGCTTTAGGGCGTAGATTATATTCTATAATGGCTTACATTTTTAGTTCAAAAATTTTGCTGAAAATTTTATAATAAAAAAATGTTTTGCAATATTTTCACTCAATTAACGATCAATTAATTTAATTTCTTTTCGTAGTGTCCAAGGCTTTAAAGTATTAATTAATATGTAAATAAACGTAATAAAAAGTTTGATACTTGGAAACCATTAAAATGTATTGACGTAACTGTCTCTCTATGTAACAGAACTTATGATCTAATGTATGAAACCATAACATTCTTTTTTAATTTAAAGTATTAATTAATATGTGAATAAACATAATAAAAAGTTGTCTACATGTAAATCATTAAAATTGTCTCCCTTTTTAACAGAATCTATGTTTCAATGGATGAAACGTTGTCTTTAATTTTATGAAAATTGAATTTTTGATTTCAACGATATATAGAAACCCTAAGGACTGACCCAAGTGTAAAATAATTTTAGATAAAATAAATTATTAATTTTTTATATAAGGCAGCAGGGTCAGTTATAGATTTGGCATTTGGGGTACTTTCCTGCTATGATCTTACCAATATTCTCTAATACACTATGTACTAAAGGGTATGTCTTCTACCGTAATAATATGCCTGATATATTTACGGTTGCCAGGCTGGGTTAGGTCAAATCCGGGAGACTAAAAAATATCAAAGGGGGGGACCTAGGTATATTTTTCTGAATTTTAAAAATTTCCAGAAAAAACAAGGGGGGACCAAGCGTTGCGTTTTCCAAAATTTGACTGAATCCGGGAGACGTCCTACAAAAACCTGAAGCTTATAATTAAATAAGGGGTGTACAGAGGCGGCTGCAATGGCTAAAGCTTTGCCTTTATATACTATATGGGTATTCTTTTTTAGTTATTAATAGAAAACTGAAGTTTTCATTTTTCGATGTCGAGCCAGGGCAACCATTTCTAGTTCTAAACTGACGTGTGAGTCAAGTGAAAGTCTTCGACTTATGTACGAACCAAAAGATCTGTGTTGACTCGTATCAGAAGTCGATGAATGGTTATTAATGACAAAGTTTGGCAAATAATGGGTTTCTCTTCCGTTGCCTATAATTCCTCCTCTTCTGCACATGAAGTTGGGCAGTGCTGCCACCCATGTGGTCGACAAGTCTTGAGAGACGACAGAGTTGAGATTCATGCCGATGAGGTCGACATGTATAGAGTGAAAGCTCGGAGGATAACAGCCGTGACTTAATAGATGTCTTCGATTAAATGTATTTGAGATCATTTCATGTCTTTTTAATACTATTGGTTCGTTCGGGTCTGGCTTAAAGGCACTGATTATGAATCTCTTCCAAGCGATCAATGAATTGTATGTCCAAACCCATGAGGAAGTGACTATTCCTGAGCCAAATACTGATATCAATTGAAAATAAGCGTACGTTAAGTTCGGTCTTTCATATGATTTACACAAATGGTCTTCTGTTAGCTCTGATTCTGGATAAAGAGCTGCAGATATGTTAAGATTGCAGCTGAAGAGAAAAGTACATTGAAATTGAATGTATTTTACTATATGTTAAGAAATATTTACATTATATGATTGTTTAGACTTGTTTTCCAGTGAGACAAATGTGTGAATTCGTATATATGACAAACATAAGTACTTATAACAGACATTATTGCAAATAATGCATAAAATGCTAAAATTAAAATTGAATTGTTGTTAAAGTTAAGGAGGGATTAAATATTAGAGGGTTTACCAATCCTAACGATCATGTGTTCAATCTTTTTGCTTCTAATCCTGTGTTTATTTGTTTGAGATTTGTTCATAAGTTTTACTTTAATTAATGTTCGCATAACTTTCAACA
>JAQGCH010001860.1:0-14216 GCA_034699485.1 Nanhermannia elegantula | reverse complement strand
TTATAAGTCCTAAAAACGTGTTATACACTAAAGTATATATGTTAAAAGTGTAAGAAATAATTGACTTATATAGTACACTAATTTTATATAAAAATAAATACCGTAATAATCAGAGGTGGGGAAGATATGAAGATCCAGGGAGGGGGTACTATTTCTAAAAAATTTTTTTACTTTGTTCCCTTTGAGTTTTTTCAAGAATTTTGAAAAAGGCAATGCCGAAAATACTTATCTATTTGCTTTAGGTATGAAACTGTTTGTACAATTTAGAAAAGTTTATAAATAGCAATAAAAGTATACTATTTGATAAAAATAACTCAATATTAGACGAAGTATTGAGTTTAATGACCCCAGATGACCAGTATGTCCAGTCTTATAGTACACGTGTAAGCATTTTATATTAGTATAACAGAATGCATTCAAAATTACTTTTATTTGATTTTTTAGTGAATTATTATAATTGAATTGTTTTTGAATTAATTGTAATATTTGGATTTAAAAAACTACTGTAAGTATTGAGTATGATAATTATTATGATAATTAATTTTTCAATTTTGAATTTAAAAGTTGATAACTATTTTTAACTACTTTGCCATTCGAGTCGGCACTTTTCCTTTTTCTATTATATTTATATTTGAAAGATGAGTAAAATACTAAAAGGAGAAGTGCCGACTCGAATGGCAAAATTTTCAAAAAAATTTTTAAAAACATTAAACTGTAATAACTTTTTTGTTACGTTATTAACAATAATGATTATTTTTTTATTTAAAGATCTCTATTTATGTAATTTTTGGGTTAAAACAAAATTTCAATAAATTGATTAGTTTATTTTTAATTAATTTGTAAACTTTTTGCCTTAGAAAAATTATCTTTCCAAAACTAGGGGTCAAAGGTCAAAGTGATGAATGAAACTTATGTTCATTTTTGATTCTTTATTCATTAAAAAAGTTTGAAAAAATTCGGTGTGTTAAGGTAAATTTATTCGTATTTTCGGCATTGCCTTTTTACATTGGTGCCTCCTACCATGGTAAAAATCCATGAGGGGGAGTCTACAAATCAAAGGGGGGACCAAGGTAAAATTTCGAACCTTGGGGAGGGGGTACACCCACCCTTCCCCATCTCTGGTAATAATGTTTTGAGTGAGATTGAGTAACATTATAGATCCGCTCGGCTTTTGGCTTTATTTTCTGATAAGTAAAATTTAATATAATGAAAAAAATACCTAACACTACTAAAAGTCTGGAGTGATAAAAGAATATGTGCAGAGCTTAAGTACCCGAAAAGAAATCTGCAATTAAAATGTCCCAACTATCATTTAATGATATGGTAAACTTTATTTGAAATATAATTTATTAATACATACCAATAATATTTGAAGACCTACTATTGGCACAGTAGCCCATCGATAGCCAAACTGACCCAATAAATACCCACCAAGTGGTGGACCGATTGCAGAACTATATTTGTTAAATAACTTTGAAATAAATAATTTAAAATATAATATATAAATGTAAAAAATTTTACCCAAGAGCAGCAGATGAGGTAAAAATACCCGAAATAAGTGCATAAGTAGATGTGTTTTCAGGAAATCCTTTCTTACTATAAATAATTTCATTAAATAGTTATTTCCAAAATTAATAATAGAGATAATACTTATAATCAGAGCCTCCATATTCGGGATTATCCCGAATTTTCCCGAAAATAGGGTTTTTAAAAAGTTCTCAAATCGGTTTAAAACTTTTATCAAAACTTTAACCCTATGCTTAACATAAGAGGTAAATTTTTTATTCACAGAAATAGTTATTTTGTTAAGTTTTCAAAATATTTCTTTCAGTTCACTTGAAATACTGTTGTTTTAAATATTGTTTTGTTACTATTTCAATTTTAATTTTACTTTAAATAATTAATGAAATAGTTTATTTTTCCCCTAATTTATTCCCGAATTTGGTTATATTTCTATTCCCGAGTTTATTATATTTTTGCTCCCAAATATGATGGAGGTTCTGCTTATAATAAACATACAATATTTCTCTAGAGCATTGAGCAAAGCTGCCCACAAAAAGTCCTCCGTTACCAATCCCAAGAAATATTTGACCAACTATTACAACCCACAGTTGCCTTTAATTCAAATTAATAACGAAGTACATAATTCTTATTCATATAATGATAAATTTTTAATTAATATTATAAATTATAAAAATTTCAATTTATTCATATATTATTTCATGCAAGTAATATACAGTGCAATCACAAAAGTTATATTATTTAAAAATATATAAATTAGAATTTTCTTTGTATATTGTTATGCTTTGTATAATATGATGGCTTTTGTGAGGCATGAATAAAAAAATTTAGATCTATAAGTCATTTAATTTTATTAAACAAATTTTATATCGAATATATTACTTTAATTCGATTACTAAGGCGCCGTTCAATTAATACTCATGTATTAGTGTGGGGAGGGTGGTCAGTGAAAAATTTACAATTGCGTATCAATTTAGGTGGAGAGGAGGTAATAAAATGTCTGTACGTAAATATTTTGCGAAAAATTCAAATTACAATTGTTTACAAACGCGAAATTAGACCTACGCCGGCGCCAATATCATAGCCGATGCCACCATTATGTTATTTCAGTGTTATTTATGGATACTTTGATATTGAAATGTATATATAATGAATAAAACAAGAATTTTTAGCGCGATCTAAAAAGAGCGCTTATAGATTTGTTTTGTCTGTCTGTCCGTCCGTCTGTCCGTCTGTTGCCAAATAGATCTCGAAAACGGTAAGAGCTATCAAAAAACTGATTTCATATTCATAATCAGCGTCCTTGAGAACTGATAAAATGACCACAAAAGTCTGTGTCCAGCGACCAGTGGCCAAGTTACCGACGGAAAACTACTGATATTAATGCTTTACTATGGGATCGCGCTATTATAAACAGTCATAGACTGTATTTATATTTCACTTGTTTTTACTATATTTTAGGGTGGAGATTCGAGCAAAATGCATACCTACGTTAGGAAGTAGCACATGGAAGCGTAAGAATTTGTATAGAGAGGGGGATGGGTAGAAATTATCCTATTTTTGCTTAAGTACTAATTGAAAGGCGTTTAAATACAGTTTTAAAAATAAGATAATATTTGTGATAAACCGTATTAATTGAATAAATATAATATATAAGCTAAAATATGAACATATTTCATTTATTACCGTATACTTATTCACACTTGTTATAAAAAGTTATTTTGGATATGCAATAGATTTCTTAAAAATTGACTTTATTATAATATTATTTCATTGTAAAGTGGATAAAATGTATTTTAAAAATTTAATTATATAAATATAACAAAAAACTATACTTACGGTTTCAAATCAATAAAAGGCACCGGACCCATAATCATGTAACTAATTAGACATGAAATATATCCTAATATGCATAGTTGATAGCAATTATTCATTTTGTCAGCTAAATAACCAAAAACATTTTGACAAATTGCAAAACACATTCCAGTAATAAAGAATATCCCGCCCTTTACGGATGGCGATAATATTTGGATCTATATTTCAACAGTTATTAAAAAATATATTTGGATTTTACTGCTTTGTTGATAATTCGTTATAAAAAAAATTTTACAGTTCCTAAATGCAGATCAAGGGTCGCCTCATTAAATCCAATTATAAGACAACTGTTAACAGTCATAAGTATGGTAAGTAAAATTTTAAAATCGCGCAATAATGGAAAAACACTTTTCTTTTCAAAACTTTTCGCCTGATCTGGAATTAAATGAAAACATTTAGTTTTATACCTTCTCTACTGTAAATAAATAGTTGATATACAGGTAACTGGAATTTGAAAATGAAACAAAATCGAGCCAATTATGATCAATATTCCTATCAGATAGAATGGCAGACTAAATCCGGCGCCTAAATATTTTTCACCTATCTATGGATATTAAAAAATTATCATACGTTAGCGATGAATAAACAAATTAGATTATAAGAAAACCAAAAATAAAGATTTTATGCAATTTATACAATTCTACTTTTATACATAATTTAATCCTCTCGTAAAAATCAATATTTAATTAATAATTATAGTGTGCTAAGTAAAATAATTGCAAACAGAGTACTAAAATTGATACGGTTGCCAGGCCTCCGTTTTTCTAACAATTTTTGAAAAATACATTGCTTAGTCCCCCCTTTGGTTTTATAAAAATTATTAAAAATTCAAAAAAATATACCTTGGTCCCCCCTTTGAGACAGAATTATCTCCGTTTTTTTAACTGACCAAACCTGGCACCCGTAAAAATTGACTCAGTTAACATATTATTGTGGTGAATTAGCCATTATAAATATAGGTTTTTTCTCTTTCAAAAATTGTGAATATTTTTATATATAATTTGCTTTAAGATTTATATTTAATCTAATAACTAAGCTTTGCTATAATTTTAAATTTTATTGATTTAATTATAAAGATTTTATTTACTTCGTTTAGAAGTCCACCGATTCCTGGGCCTAAAATCATCCCAAATCCAAAACACATTTCAACCAAACTCTATAATTTTGAAGGTATTTAAATAGAATGATCATTTCATACGCATAAAAATGAAGGTAATATTTTAATACATACAAAAACTCTTGAAACATGATTTGGAAATTGTATAAAAACCAAAGTTATAACGCACATATAGAAAATTCCATCTCCTAATCCCTCTAAAGTTCTTATTATAATTGCTGTTAAGACCAGAGTTGAATTGTGGGGCCACCACTGCAGAAAACTGTTTAAAATCCAAACATTTTAATCATTTAATATTAGTTCACATTTTTATAGGGGGAGAAGTGGCGCAATGCGCTATGGCTTCGCTCTCGGATCGAAGGGTCTGAGTTCGAACCCCAGTCATGTCCATTTCTTTCTGTAATATGTTGGCCACATATTCAGTGTTTTTAACACCCCTATGGCCCTTAGCGTTTGCCCACAGCCGACACACGTTCCACCTGTAAAAACTCACTGGTTTTCAACATGGGCTTCAGTGAGATCTCCCTCTCATTAGGGAAGTTGGTTCATGAAAACGTGAAAACGAAAACGTTCATATTTTTATATATTTTAAGCAAAATTTGCATTTTTTAGAAAACTATCTTATATGTTAAAAATGAATTTATATTTTTACAATATAATTATAACGTATGACTTATATCTACTGTCGATAAGGGTGTAAAATAAAAATTTATGAAAATTTACCCAAACATTGCGCTGAAAAATCCGGCAAAAAATAGTCCAACAGTTATAGTATTTTTGAGAGTAAGCCATGATATCTCAATGAGAATAAATATAATTAAAAATTAAAATTAAATTTTTATTGCAGCAGATTATTTAATTTTACAAGTTTTCCAACTATTAATGATACGACCATTAAAGCAATATGCCTGATAGCTATAATTACTCCAATCCATAATTCTGGCACATTTCTAGATTTTGCCTTAAATTTTTTTCAACATATTAAAATTTCAATTAATTATTTTCTTTAAACTTACAACAGTAGGGAAAAATGGAGCTAAGATACAATAACCAATACCAACTAAAAATTCACCAAAACATAATAATAATAACAGACGGATCTGACCATTTGTAAATTTTGAATCAGGCGAGCTTGATGATTTTGGTAAATTATTTTCAGAATTTAGAGTTATCTCTTTTTTAACACTCAATCCATTATTTTCCTTATTACTTGTTCCATAAGTAAGTATGTTATTTAAGCTTACTTTTAAAATTGAATCTTCCTGTTTAATATTTATTGTATTAAGGTCCGTTGATTTAGTTTCACCTCCATGATTATTTTTACAAAAAATAGCCTCATTTTTCTTCGATTTCATTTTAAGTAATACAAAATTTTTGTCTTCCGATAGGTGCAATTCATTCGCACAAACATTTAATATGCATTTATTGGTCATTATAATAATTGACCCAATTTAAGCTATATTTGCTTTGAAACTATGAACTAATTATTTTACTTTTATTTCTAACAGTTGTTTATAATATGTTTTGTTTTAGAACAAAAGAGTTTTTATGATTAGGGGATAAAATTAAAATTTTTTCTGATATTGTAAACAATGTTTCTATCAAATAAAGTTTGAGCATATGCTTTTATTTTTGTTCCATCAAAATAATTTCGCAAGTAATATGTTTAAAGCTTCAATCAAAAATGCCCTAAATTTAATATCTTTGTGAGTTTTATATATCAATTATTATATTTCATAGTAAAAAATTTAAACCTACCTTGTTTAAATAATTTTATTTTGATGCTTACTTAGTCACAATATTTAAGCCCAAAATGTTAAAATGCTAATTTTAGTTTGAATTTGTAATGGTCAAACAGATTAATTCAACAATTTTTGAGCGTTCCTCGCTACATTATGCTTGGTTCATCATTTATTGGAGAAAATAAGGTTGAAAAATCGAAAAATTATAATATTATACAAAATATGATCTAGATAATATTAAATTTGATCTTGTTGTATCACTCAATTATTAATATGTTTAATACATAAAAATTAAATAAAATATCTTATTGTCATTTATATATATATATAGCTAATAGCGTCGTATTTACGTAATATAACGTAATTACGTTATATTAATTAAGCAATAAAAAGCATTTCAAAATTAAAATATTAATTTTTCTATATAATATATTTTATATTGTTATTTAACTAAGGCTTATTAAATTATAATTTTAAAGCTGTTTAAATTAAGATTTCCTAATAATCAAATAAATCCCATTTTAAAGCTTTGTTAATTATATACCTACTGAATAAATATTGATTCAGCGAAAACCTGTTGAGTATTAGACAAAAAATAAAATTGAAATTTTAAAAAATGTTACATTCATTTATAGCTAATTGCGAAACTTTTTAACTAATGATAGTTTATTCATCTTTTGACAAATAAAAATTAATTTAAGACATCTATATTTTTATACCCTTTCCTTATTTGCATAAAAAATATATATTACAGCGCTTTATCTGCAAGTTAAAATTGTTAAAAACTTACAGAGTCACAAATTAATTAATTTTTTAAATAGTTACTATGTTAGTTTATAAAAATTAAATGGCGCTCTTCGATCGAATTTTTTTAATGAAAAATTTTATGGAATTTTTTTTCATTTACATTATAGACGACCTTCATTCATAGATTAATATTAATAAAGGAAAGTATTTCAATATAAGTCAATATGTTCATAAAGACATTTTATGCTGAACTACAGTATTTTTATAATAAAAGTAAACATTTTTCAATACAACAGAGTTTACTATATAGTGAAACTATATTTTTAGATTCATTTTAACAGTCATTTGTTAGAGTAAAAATAATTAAAAGTGTGTTCTTGATTGTGGTTTCAGCACTGGGTTAATTTACAGTATACAGAAAAATAATACAATTGATTAAACGTAA
Source organism: Nanhermannia elegantula (assembly GCA_034699485.1). Classification (NCBI taxonomy): domain Eukaryota; kingdom Metazoa; phylum Arthropoda; class Arachnida; order Sarcoptiformes; family Nanhermanniidae; genus Nanhermannia; species Nanhermannia elegantula. The sequence goes on along the minus strand of JAQGCH010001860.1, from coordinate 6,769 downwards.
TTTTATTGATACTGATATAAAACCTCACTATAATTAGTTTAAAGAAAATTGTTTAAATGCATTGAAATAATTACTCAAATTTTTGAGCAATTTTTGTGGTCTCGAACAGAATTCACTGAATACAGTAGACTCTCGTTATAGTTAAGTCGGATATAGTGAATCTCTCTCTATTGTGAAAGGTTTTGACCACTAGTTTGGTTCACTATACCCGACAATGTTATGGGACTAACTCCGCTATAGTGAACTCTCGTTATAGTGGACGGATTTCTCTTGCATTTGGTCGTCCACTATAACGAGGGCCTACTGTATTAAGTCTAGTGATTTAAGAAATTAACAAACAGCCGACTGCCTACGCTTTTGCTGATTTTGGGTCTTTGATATCTTCCAAATTATTTTTGTTTCTGTTTTTAATTTGACGAAAAACGAGAAACAAAACAGAAGTTATAATCTGAACAGAAAATTATTAATCAAACACAAGAATAATCAAAAATTTAATAACAATTATATAAATAATAAAATATATACCAAAATCATTTGAAGAGCAACTAATGGAACAGTAGCCCATCTATAGCCCCATTTACCCAATAAAAAGCCACCCAAAGGTGGACCGATTGCAGCACTGTGTTTGATATGAGGAATTAATTATAACGATATTAACTCACATTCATTTATATAATAAAAGTTACCCCAAAGCATATGAAGACGAAAAAACTCCAGATACGACTGCATGAGTTGACATGTTTTGAGGAAGTCCGCTCTTTCTATATATTTTTGTTTTTAATTTAATAAATAAAAAAATATTATAATTTATTAATTTTGCTAAACTTTCAATAAAGGGCCGAGCTTCATTTATAATACTGGTACAGTCACGGAAATTAAAGCTTGCAATTGAACTTATGCTTCATTTTGATAAGACTTATCTTTATTAGTTTTCGTGAAAAAAGATTAAAAATTTTAGTGATAAAGCCCACAAAATTTACTTTTTAATCATTAATATTTGAATAGCAAAAGGATAAGCAGTCATCAAAATTAATAAGTTCAATTGCAAGCTATTTTTTCCGTGACTGTACTAGTAAGCATAAAAATAGTAACAGCGTAACTTACAAAGCTTCCCGATAGATTTGCGAAAAACTACCCACAAATAAACCACCAAAGCCAATTCCAAGAAAAAATTGCGCAATTAATACCAGATATATTTTTCTTTAATAAGGATACATAAATTGATTTAATTATACAATTATTAAATTAAAATATATATTTACTAATTCACAAACATAACTCTCCAATTTATTCATAGAAGAATTATAATTTCTTAATTGAATAAAAACTCACGGTTCTAATGGCAAAAAAGGCACGGGGCCGTTAAGCAGAAAAGTGATTAAGCATGATACGCATCCTATTATGCATATTGGATAACAACTAACTAATTTGTCAGCCAAAAAACCAAATACACTTTGAGATAATGCATACAATAATCCTGATATCAAAAATATGGAGCCTTTTACTGATGGCGATAAAACCTGGATCTATATTACAAAATATAAATATTTTAATAATCTTAATTTAATATCTTCCCTACCTATAGTGCATTAACTTGCAATCATACTATATATAAATATATTAAAATAATTATTTTATATATTCTATTAAATTTGAAAAATAGAGAATTAACTTATATAAAAAAAATCAGAACAAAAAAATCAATAAATGAAGGGATTTTCCGGACATACTATAAAATTAAAAAAAAAGATATTCTCACAGTTCCCAAATGAAGGTCAAGGGTCGCATCATTAAAACCAAGTATTAGACAGCTATTAAATGTCAAGAACAAGTTGAATGAGAAACTGAAATTACTCAACAATTTCAAAGCACTGGACTTTTCATAGGTTTTTATTCCGTCTGAAATAATAGGGAACTTTATATTACACATTTTCATCTATAAATATAATAAAAAATTACCTGTATATGGCAGTAGAAAATGAATCAATAGTGACCCTACTATTACTAGTAGTCCTATGGTTACAAAGGGGAGACAAAAACCTGCGCTCAAATATTTGTCTCCAAACTGTAATTCATTAAAAAATTATTTGTTTATTTATATGTATTTATATTTATATAATATTTATAATTTGAAAAAATTAAGAATTCACTTGATATAAAACTCCGCCGATTCCGGGCCCGAAAATCATTCCGATCCCAAAACACATTTCAATTGTACCCTATTTTTAAATATATTAAACTTTTAAGAAATTAAATTATTTTTAAATACCTAAACGCATACAAAAACTCTAGAGACATGATTTGGAAAAAAGGTAAAGACCACTGTCATAGTGCAGGTATAGAAAGCTCCAACTCCTAAGCCTCCTATGATTCTAATGATTATCGATATAATAACTAGAGTAGAGTTGTACGGCCACCACTGAAGAAAACTGCATGTAATTTGTTGAGTAAGCTTAATATGTTTAGCAAACGAAAAGCAATCTTTATTCTATTCCAGTGGTTCCCAAACTTTTTTGGTCGCGATCCACCTCGTATGGGATTTTTTTTGCTAACATTTCAATAATTCCATTGGACATAATGTCAAACAGAATCGTTTTGCGATCTTAAAAAGGGTCGCGAGCTATAGTTTGGGAACCCCTGTTCTACTCTATCTTAAATAATTAATAATTAATTTTTATTTATAATTAGTATAATTTTAGCTGAAAATAGGTTTAATAGCTAGTAATTAATCTCAAAAATACTGTTTTTTATTTTTGATAAACGTTTTAACCCTTTATCTTTGGTATTTTCAACATTTTTTTGTTGATAAGAGTCTTCATATAAAAACTATTTCATGACTGCAGAACTTTAGAGCATTAAAATATAATTCAACTTATTTATAAAGTGCCATCTAAAAAATGAACTAGTGCTCGTCACCTAAAACTTTATAGATACCCTCTATTACCCTTTATGTAGCTATAGAGCAATAACTTAAATCAGATCAAATTTTGACAGCTGCCAAAGGTTGTAATGACAATAAAATATGTCACAATAATACAGGCGTCTAATTGAAACAATAGTGGCCCTTGAGTATCACATTTCAATATAAAGTTTGTGTAAAATGTTTCAGACGCATTTTATTGTATATGATATTGTTAATGTGTAATTTATTATGTTGTTTTCTATGGAGAGCGTTCCTCCCTTTTCAGTTCGGGAAGCATTCGTTTACTTGTGTTGAGACACTTATAACGTCATAATCTCGAATACAAAAATCTCTAAAAAATTTGAATATTAACAAAAATTTAAATTTTTATTAAATTCAATAATTACTATAAGATTTCTTTAAAAAAAATTATAGCACACACAACAGATATTTTTTTTGTGTGCTATAATTTTGATATTTTTTATACGAAATATTATGCTCAAGATTTTTGTGCTCGAGATTTTGTCGTTCGAGATTATGGCCTGGAACCGTTGGGAATACACTGAATTATATCTATACATCTAATATACAACTCTATAACTTTTTAAAATAAATGCATATTCAAATTGAAATTCGTATTATTCGCTAATGTTTTGATAAGCTCTGAAGCGCAACTCAGGCTTCAGCTCTGAGTTTATGAATAGAAGCGCAGTTCAGCCTCATGTGAGGCCTGTTTCGAGCTGCTGAGCTTAAAGCTCGAGCTTCAAGCTTAGACTTTTGACCAAATATCGATGTATATGCATAAAAAAGTGGGAAAATGTGTTAAACAATTGAACCGCTTTACATAAGAACGACGTGCTAGTAAAGCACACGCTTTGCAGAAAAAGCGCTTTAAAGTTTTACATTTACATTGAAATCAATGTTTAAGAATAAATTAAACATTAAATTTGAACCACTTTTTCCACTGAATGATATAATGAAACTTACAATAAACACAATAAAGAATGCGTAGAATCTATTTCTGCAAAATCTAAAAAACCTGTTAAGTGCACACACATTGTTCTTATGGAAATCCACTGCCGTAACTACCTATGGGGCTAAGGGGGGCTATAGCCTCCCCCCCCCCAAAATTTTTGAACAGTTAAGTGTAGGTCTGTAGCAATTTTTAAAAATTACTATATTTTGGGGTTTTCCTATGTTTAGTCCCCTCAAGCAGAAAATTCTGGTTACGGCCCTGTGAAAATCGGTTCAATTACCGAAAATGTTCACTCATTATGATGCGATTAAATAATATGAGGTTGTGCTGTGCCTTAAAGAAATGAGGAGAGCAACCATTTTCTATGTCAAAAATCTTTATTTTATAAATAAAACATTTTCTAAAAGTTTTACTCAAATCGGCGTTTATTCAAATTGTTCACTTCGTTCTCAAATTTATTTTTACATTTGTTACTCTAATTTTATTCAGGGCATTTGACACTTAGTTACTGATTTAATTAAACAACTCTAAGTTGTATAAATAAAATGTGTGAGCATGTAATAAATGTGATAAAGTTATACTACTTTTAGGTAAAAAGTCATAATTAGTGTAAAAATGAATACGAATACAAAAAGAATTATTACCCGAATAAAATGCAAAAAATTCCTTCAACTAACAAACCATATGCTAAAATAATTTTTAAGCCAAGACGTGGTATCTTAAAAAATATTGAGAAAATATTAGTCAAAAAAATGAATTAAAAAATATAACACCCTAGTTTTAATTAATTACCCACCAATTTTGATATTATAGTTGATCCAATCATAATAGAAAGTGGTTTCACAGCTATTATCACACCAATCCATAGTGAGGACACATCTCTCGATTTAGCCTAAAAAATTGTTATTCAATATAAAATTGTTTAAAATAAAAATGCATCCTGTTAAGCTCATACTAGCGCTTATTTTAAAGCTACAGTTAAGGTCTATTTTTGTATCAATAATTCTTGAAAATAAGAAGAGACTTAAATTTATCTATTTTTAGAAACAATTGTTCCTTATTTATCAAATATTATATAAATTTATGTAGTGTTGGAACCCTCTTAGTATCCTCTCAGCGCTGGTATGTATGCACTTACAACTGAAGGAAAAAAGGGCGCAAAAATACAATAAGCACTGGCTGCAAAAAATTGTCCATAACATAGCAATAACAAAACAATAATCTGATTGCTTGTAAATTTTGATTCTTTCGTTTTGCTTATGCTTTGGTTATTACTTTCCGCACTATTTAATTCAATATTTTTTTCACACTTCACTTCACCATTATTTTCAAGTTTAAGTCCATCAAAACATTTTATATGACTAAAAGACAAAAGTACGATATCCTTGTTTTCTCGCATTATAATTGATTAATTATGAGATCTTAATTACTAATGAATTGACTCTTTATAATATTGATTAATCTGACAATTTTTTAATCATTTTGACTGATCCACAAAATCTTTAATATAAACAACCAAATCAAAGAGCAATTTAACACTGCAAGTCCGCAGAAATATCACATAGCACACATCACTTTAATAGAGTTTAATTTTAATAGCCCGGCCCATGTAGTATTAATCAGAACCTTTTAAGATACATATTTTCAGTATATTTTTAAAGAATATGCTTGCTTAATACTAGCACAAAAGATTTTCAAGGTCACATTGGTTTAAAAGATTAAGTATTTCTGTTATACATTCATATGCATAAAAGAAAAATAACTTTTAATTCATTTATATTCTTAAGGACAATGCTATATAATATACAGCATTAGTAATAAGAAATACTTTAATGCGACACCTTTTTGCTAAATTGAAATAAGCTTTGACTTTAAGCTATGTGAGTGGCAAATCATTTAATCATATCTCATATGTTTTTATGCATGCGTAATAAAAAATTGTTTATTTTATCATATCTATTGATTTCTATTGTATACAATATAATACAAATAATAAAATTATATTAAAATATATATAATAAATTATATTAATTAAGAAAATATTGATTATTATAGATTTATATAATTAAAAATTAATTATAATTCTATATATCATTTTGTTTTAATTAAGATTTCTCAATAAATTTTTGAAGCACTAAAATATGTGCCACACGTATTAAATGAAAAGAGATCAGCTGCAATATGCAAGAAACTGGTTTCCAATGATAATTTAATTAACAGTTATATAATCCTTCTGTGATATTTTAAGATGCATTAGAAGGTTATTCTATGTTCAGCCCAAAAATTATGCAATAAATATAATTTTTGCTATTTTATCAAATATATTGATAAAATACTGGTTTAATTAAGAAGATTTCAATTTAGCACAGAATAAAGATGCAAATTAAAGAGCATTACATTAGAAATATTGTAGATTAGAAACATGAAAAATAGTAGATCTTGAGGTTTGACAGTAGGTATACATTTATTTAAGTTCACATAAATTTGAGTTCAATTTTGAGCTTCAATATAAGCTTACAACAGGAAAATATGTGCAAACAATTTGAGTTAAAACATACTGCAAATGTGTATATTAAATAATTTACACTTAACAAAAAGTAATTAAGTTATTTCTAGAATACTCTATAATAGGAAATGATTTATAATAACTAATGCATTGATTCATTGTTATAAATGTAAACAAATACCTAAATAATGAAATATTTTCGTAATAAAAAGGGTAATTCGTAAACAAATATCTTATGTCATATGAATATTGAATAACATATATTAAGTTCACTACAATATTACTAGAATTGCCCGGCCCTAAATTGGGAATTACTTTCCGTAAAATTGAAATAAATCTAGAAATTAAAATTATGCCAATTTTTATTTTTAACCCCTATAACAAT
>JAQGCH010001859.1:0-14226 GCA_034699485.1 Nanhermannia elegantula | reverse complement strand
TACATATTAGTTCACAATAAAACAGTGCAATGTATTAGAAAAAAGCTAAATGGTACTTTTTGTGAAATTTTATTTTTAACATAGGTAGTTTAATTACCACCCCAAGCTCAAACTGCTTTGTAACAAGTCAAAATACCTAACTAATTGACAATTATTAAGTTAACTACTAATATTTTGAATTAATATAATATATTTTAAAACGATAAAGGTAATCTAAGTTTGCTTTTTAAAAATTATTCCAATAGATGGTGACCATTGTATGAATTAAGGTAAAACTAGTTACAGCAATATGGTAATCAAATTATTAATATGATTGCAATTGAAGCTCTTCTTCGAAGTGTTCGCCAATTGCTTTTACATTTGATCTAGCTTTGGTTGAGTTGATAGCTTCTATCGAAGCAAAAGCTCGCTTTTGACGACATCGCATGCGATTAACTGACACGAAATACGGCTGATTCGTGTCAAACTTAATGTGAATTATGTCCCTCCCTTTCGTCATCACTATTTTCTATCAATCTCTTAAATCTCAATGAAATGCATTTCAAGCAATAAGTACTGTTTTATGTGTTTAAGACTCTTGAATAAAGTTTTGCGCAATTTCATTAAATCTTTATATATTAGCGGATAATATTTGGCTTAATAGACGGCTGCACTTATTTCTCGTGGTTTGAGTGCACTGTAGCTATAAAAACATTTTATAATATCAGGTCTTATAGTATTTGCCAAAATCCAAAATTGATGATTAAAAAGAAATGCCATTTGATTGACAAATGATTTTAATCTTTCAAATTCGAGCAAATTTTTAATGTTAGTGCACGAGAGGCGGAGCCGGAGCCGCACAATTCAATTCTTATATCCATTTTCAAGACTAACTTATTTATAATTTAGGATTTGATGAAAATTTGTAAAGTTATGAAATTTTGTAAAAAATTCGCTCAATTTTGTAAAAAATTCACTCAATTTTGTAAAAAATTCGCAAAATTTTTTGCATATCATTTAAATGAACTTATATTCAAATCTTGGGCTCAACTTTATGTTGAATTAAATTTAAATGAGCTCTCGATCGATAAAATAATTAAGAACTAACGTGTATTAACATGTATTACATACTTATACATATACTTTAATGAAAATTAGATGTTGAGCTGGACATTAAGCTTAGGTTAAGAGTCGTAACTGAAAACTGCACATTAGTTAGTATTATAAAAATAATAGAAATTCATTTCCATTGAGCACATGATAATTAAAAGCAATTGTAACTCAAATTTATTACTCTTTTTATACTTTAATATTTGAGTCTAAAGGAAAGTTAGAAATGAGTCTCAATTTAATCTTTTAAGCTATAAGTTTGTTGTGCAACAAAGTTTTAACTTATTTTAAAGTAATATTTCATAATCTCAGATGACTTAAAGTCATGTCTAATCTTAGATTATTTGTTCCCTGGCTTTTGTAGAATTATTAAAGTAATAGTTTTTCAATTAGTTATAAATAACTTGATTTCTGCAAAATTTGTGCAGATCTTTGATAATGACTTCTTATTTAAAATTAGGTTTCGAAAGACCTAATGTTCAGCTTAAATGAATAGATAGAATTGATTTTATTTATACATAGCTCCACATTTATGTAGGTTTGCGCCAAGTTTTTAAATTACATAATAATGTCATCACATGAAGTAAATCAGAGTATTTTTAAACCAATTTTCCTGACGCAGGCGTTCTTTTTGTGGATTTTGTTAATCCCGTCATAAAAGACCTTATCTGTAGTTCAATATAAATATCTTTGTATATTAAACTCCAAACAATTCAATTCCGACCAAATCATCTATTTATTAACTTTTTTAATATATACTCTAATCATAATTCACTCTAATTTATCAGTGATTTTACTTCAACTTGTTTTGTACTTCCATTTAATGAATGCGTGATAACTGTAAGAACAGTTCTACCAAAAGGTGCTCCACTTCTATGTAATTTCTGCACTTATAAAACTTCAATATGAATGTGTTTTTGTAATAATGTCCTATCATCTCAACATATCAAAGAAGGCTATAAGACGTTATTACACGAACGCATTACTAACCATATTTGATGTGAGCCATTAATCACAGGCCAGTGATTGCCAATGGGTTTATTAGCTGCTATTTCTTTCTCCGCCTTTCAATCTTATATACAAAGATATTAAGATTCTATTTTACGAATGCATTCACTCTAACTTTGTATTAATTTGAGCACAATTTACAATTGTAAGTACATTTCGTTATCTCACATACTATTCATCCCAAACCATTCTGTGAATTTTTTAATCAATTTACAAACTGCTGTTCAATGCCTTGTGTCAAAAGCTGTCACTTTTATTCATTAGGTTTTATGAATAAATCTACGGTTTATCTTATATTAACTCTATATTAAGCGAAAACAATTGCTATAAACGCTATGTTAAAGAAAACTAAAATAAATAATTCATACAAAGGTATAAATTATGATTCAATTATTCAGATTTTAAGTTTTAAAACACAATCAAAATTCATGATTATGTCTGCTTTTTATTTTGTGCCAATTCAATTTTTGCTTTTTTCAGTAGTAAACCTCATATAAAATTAAAATCTAATAAATTATTCGTGATTTGAAAATTTTATCATTTCCTGAAAAATATTATTCATTTAGTTTTAATTCAATTCTTAATCATCTGAAAAGAAAATGGACTTAAATGTTGTATTTTATTGGAAAAGTATTAAAAACCCCTTAATTTGGAAATAAATGTGTCGATATATGAAACTTACATATAATGAATTGATTTAAATTATGTGCAATTTTAAGTGTTGAAAACCATAGCAATTAATAAAATTACTTAAAGTATAGAAAGTCTGTGAAATTTAATAAATGAATTGAGATCTCCTTGAACTCGGATTTTAGGAAATAAATAATTAATCTTTTCAAAGCAGACTTTGTGGGAGAGACTGATTCTAAATTGAAAAAAGGGAACAAAAATGCAAGTTTTGAGCATTTTTTCTTGTTTATGGTGAAGCGCATAAATTTTATTTTATAAAAGTATTGGTTGGAGTCAAGCCTTCATTTTCTTTTGTAAAGAAATATTTTTTTGAAGGAACAAATCTTAAAATATTGAAAAATGATATTCAAATTGATAGATGTTTTTTATGCATTTTGAGGCCAAGGAAAAAGATTTAAATGCAAATAAATTAATATTTAATAATTTATGAAATCGATCTCTTAAATTGTTCAGTTTATTCCTCATATTATATATCTTTTAGCCTTTCTTTTGATTGAATAAAATTTTTAAAGCATTATTCAAATTATAACCTCTTTCTGAGGGTTTTATTTTAGTCTTGAAATTGGATGTGTTTTGAAGAATTATGAAAATAATCCTAAATTTGTAATCATATTCAGAGATATTGGTTATCTCCACAGCGATGATGTGACATATGATCTCATCTTTCATAAAACTATTCCTTAAACCCAATCATAGTTGCGCTTAAACAGGAAAATAGCGAAACGTTTGAAAGTTAATGAAAAGATAATTTTAATCAATAACCTCATGTTTGATATAATTTATTGGGCTCACAGAAAATCAAATATTTTGCTCAATAACAAGACCGTGTAATAAGAGGCGTAATTCAAAACGTTTTTTTAATTTATTTATTCTATTAGTTGATAGCAATTCAATAAATCTTAAATCAGATGAGGCATTGCACACATATATATCATGTCGACCTACCAGAGCAGGGGGTCTTGTGATTAACAAAAGTTGCATTGTTCACAATTTTAAAAATAGCTTTACATTGAGGGACAAACTACGGAAGTTCTATTTTAGCGTAACTTTGTATATGTACTCGTGTTTTAATTCTTATAACAAATTCTCTCAAAAGAATATTTTGCAATTAGTTTTACTCATTCTTTAATTCAAACGTGTGCTCAAACTGTGTTCATAACTAAATACTTCAAAATACTCCAAATTACTGAATATAAATATGAGAAATATGTTGAATAGCGATAAACAGTTTCACGATTCATGAGATCCGACAGAATTGAATCTAAAGAGTGTTCAGTAGTGCTGTAGTGCAGTATAACTATCAATATTTTTAATATTCGATAGCAGTTCGAGTACTTGACAATTCTCAATATTTCATTTGTTTAATAAGCCGTATATTATGGTAATAGAGAACTTGACTGACAATCTTTAACTAAAGAATAGTAGTTAATAGTGATTTAGCACTCAATAATGGTTTGGCTTCTTTTTATGAGACGAGTGTAAAATTTCTATTTGTTTTTCGTTCTTCAAAGGCCATTAAATCCTAAGCTTTGTTTATTTGCTTTAAACTCCTTTTTATGTTTAGTTCTCTTATTTAGCCATCAAATGGAATCACAAATTGTAATAAACAGTCATTCATTGTCAACTAAGTTCGCATTTTTGGTAGTGTTTATGGCAGAGGTCTTATGTCACTAATGCTTTTAATGGCTACACACGAATTATTGTGACGAAGTATTTCTGTCTAAAAACTCATTAAAATATATATTCATATTCTTCTAATCGTATTTAACTTTATATTCTTTCATTTCTTCTAATTGTGTCCAAATTCCATTCGTAAGAAACTAAATCTTAAATAAATATTTATTGATTGTAAGCTATGTTTATATGTAAATACCTGTACTTACTGACAGTTTTAAATGAATTTCATTAAACTTATGTTAATTTATTAATGTTTGCTGTAATGGATATTAACTTTCATAAAATTGAATGTTAATAATTGAAAGCAATATAAATCAATAAAATTATCATATTTTTAGATTATTCAAAATATGCCCCAAATGCAAAATTCTTTATCAGTAATGGTTTTAATCAAAATTACTTGTAATTTATTTATTATTTTCGTAAAATGCTATTTGACTTGAGGAAATAATAATTTTTTTTATTCAAGATGTTAATGCGATATATAGTAAAATTTCTTAATATCAAACTTTGATAGGGTGTAGAGTACACCCCCTGTGTTAAGATTTTCCAAATAATAATTTTCCCTTAGATAAAAAAAATGGTTACCAACCCTATCATTTTTCTATCCTATTTTATCTGATCAGAATCTTTTAAACTCGTGTACATGTATGGGATCGAACTTTTTGGCAAATGCTAATTAATATATAAATATAAACTCGAATTTTAAAAGAAAATAAAAATATTTTTGATGTAAAGATTGCCGCAAAAATCGATAAGTTTGCGACTCCCACTCAATTCAACAACCTCTACCTGTGCATCTTTAGTAAACTGTCTTATTGTTAGAAAATGATTTCTATTTCAGTCAATACATTGAAGTCTACTTTTAATTAGTTTAAATAATTTTATTTCATCATTAGTTAGACTTCCATTCATTGAAAGGAAAATATTTCGGAAAGCAATTTAACTTTAATCGATTTGTACTTTCACGAATCAAAAATTAGATGATTTACTTCTCGAGATCGAATTAAATCTATTTCACGGTTTGTGATTCTTATGATGAGAGAGAGAGAGAGAGAGAGGGAAGGCTCGAAAAAATAAATTTTCATTTAAAATTTTATGTAAAAGCTATAACAGTATTTTGCGAGTAAAGCCATTCATAAATTTAAAGCAAATTTGTTAAACTTGTATCAAAACTAACTCTCTCTCCTCTGTCTGTCTGCCTGTGTGTGTCTGTGAGTGTGTGTCTCCGCTCTTTCTCTTTCCAATTAGTTTTTGTTGGAAAACTTTCAGCATAAAGATTTCATCCGTCTCTTTAATTACACAGACGTTTCTATACATTTGCATTTAATGAAGGAAAGCAATAAGGAATGCCCGCTAGTTATGAAAAGAATGAAGAGAACGTTTTAATGCTTTTCTGCGAATTGTTTTGTTAAAATTTTAGTCACTCGTAATATATAAATTCCCTTCTCCTGAATGCTTTATTAATCTCTGTATTTGATTCACATTACTCTCGTATAACATACATTTCTCCACTTCTCTCAATTCTAGTTTTATTAAATATTTGCTTCTCTCTAACCATAAATAATAGATTTCAATAAACTAATTCATTATTTCTTTTCTGGTATATCATATCATATGATAGCTATAAATTAATTACAAATAATAATTTGGTTTTAAAATATAGATTCGTTTATTTCTATTGAAATTCTAATAAATATGGATTATCTTATTTTTGGACACAAATGTCTAAGAAAGTCTATTTTGAACTGTATTTGCAATAAAAGCGATCCATTTTTCACGTTTATAACTTTTTTGGTCAATTGGTATCAATTTGTTGATAATTGTCACATGAAAATGGTTTATAACAATGATTGATGTTTTGCCCTTTAAAGCAAAGGCTTTTTCTTTAAAATATCCTCAATTTGGTTCTTAATAAAAATTATTGATATTTTGGTTTTAAATTCTTTATAATATTTCATTTCATTAATAAACAGCGTAATTCTTATTCAATTCAGTTTTAAAGGATAATAACTATTTTTGATATTATTTGTAAATAAATTTGGTCTGAATTGCATTAAAATAAAATTTTTGTATCTTTTAAGATAAAAAAATGAAATAATACTTGAAAATATTTTATATGAAAATTCCTTTGAGAGCATATTTAAGACAAATGATGAACAAGATATTAGAGTTTCTTTAAGCCTTTTGAGTTGATTTTCTTATTTACAATGAATATTCTATAGATATTCTACTTTATTATTATTCACAACTTTATTATTCATAAAGAGTAAAGCTATTAGTTTAATGAAAACTAGTAGTCAACAAATTATACTCATTTGATGGAAAAATAAATTCAATTTCAACAGAATAGGCACGAATTCATGATAACTATTATTATATTATTAAATAATACAACAGATGAAAATAAAATAGTTAAACAAAATTTAAGAAATTAAAAAATGGTTATAACGGGAATACTATAGTGATATATAGAGAAGAGTCCACTCAATTGAAGCTGTAATGACTATTCTATAGTATTGTACGGAATGGTAGATAAAAACAGTTTCAATCATGTCATGACCAGACGGAAGATAATAATTATTGGCAAGACTTGTTGGTTGGCTCTAATGTTAATAAACAGTTGAAAGGCTTCCATAAGTTGCCTATCGAACAGCTCTAGAGCCTACTGAGGTATCTTATTAGTGAAAATGAAGGCATCCCTATGTTATTCCTTATATACTATTGCTCTGGTTGATAACGAAGCTCTGCTATAAATCCAGGGGAGAGAAAAAATGATAGAATAAGAGGCAAGAATAGGATCGCATGCCTATTATTCGGAAAGTTGGTTAAGTTTACGTCATATTTTCCCTTTTAGTAACTTATATAAGTTAATGGTGTGTTGAAGTATGCATTTTGCTGCTCAAAATATGCTTAAGCCTCGAGGCCGGCTCTCTCCTGCCTCATAAGTCTGATTTGAGCCAATTTTATTCGATGTGCACAAACGCAAATAGGATAACACTAAAGCGCATTTCCTTCCATACATACGTATATTAAATGAGAGATGCATTCACTCTGCAGTACAAATATTCCATTAAAATAAATGAATACAGTGTAGTAGCTTTTCAAAAAGTGTCTTCAGTTTTATTCTCCAATTTCGTACATTAATTTAATAAATCGATTCGTACATCAGATTCGCTCTCCTTTTGTATGATAAGCAAGTATTGAAAGAGCAAATAATACAACTGTAGTTTGCTTTTAATCTATATTACTCTCAACGAAATCACGTGCCAAAGGTTTTAACTTATCATTTATTGATTTATGTGTCGTATTAGAACTAAATCGGATGATCCGACACTACTCTGACATATGAATTGCATCCATCTCTAAAAACTATCCCTTCATGTCATAATTGTTGGTTAAAACTACTCATATTTGAAGACATTTTCATACAACTTATACTGTATGGCGTGCAAGACATCAAATAATGATGAACAAAACCTAACGTGTATCTTATTTTTATGCTGTAAGTAAGTTCGGTACCAATTCTTGTGTATTTGTCTTGTAATTGGATTATAGAAAGATTGCTAAATAAGATTGAAAACGAAAAGTAAGACAAATATGAAACAGATAGAAACTTTCCATTCCTTTATTAATCTTTATATATCTTCATTATTCTGCACATTCTATCCCTCTTACTATCAATAGTAGAATATTCTTATAACTTGGTTCTTATAACTTGGTTTCAATTTTATGCCATAGACTTTATGTTCGCTTAATGTAATTTTAAAGTTGATCTCATTATTCTACCTTACTTTCAAAGATTGTGAGTTCACATATTTGCGTGAACGCAATCCTGTGTCAAGAGAACAATTCTTAAGGTAGTGTACATTTTGTTACTAAGTGAGTAAAATTTGCTTCACCCGCATCTTAATATCACACTTTAGAAGCAATGATCGCTCGCAAACTTCCTGCTTGTTATAATAGCTGACAAAATATCACGGCTTAGCATAACATTTTCTATTGTTGTCTGTGGCCAAAGAATGTCACTGTTGAGCAAAGAATCTAAATTTGTCATATAATCAATCATGAGTTAGACTAAGAGAGTGGATCCACTATAAACTTGTTGGAAAATACGCCATTAATGCCGCCGCAAATGCATTTGCGGTTACGTATGTGTGTTTGTCATACATTTTCATTTCATTTTTATGAACGCAAAAAATTGGAAATTTTTGTAGCGAAAGCAATAATAGATAATGTGTTTTACATGCCTTCACTAAATCCTTTTCTGTTCGGACAAAAAAAGATTTTCTGTACTGGCAATGAATAAATTGAGATAACAGCTGTTGATTTGTTTAAACTAATCAGAACTGAAAGGTCATGAAATAATATATATATTTCTGGATATTTCTCTTCTCGTTAAACACACTTACACTTTAAATATTTGGACTCAAAATACATTTTAGCTCTCTCTCAAATTTATGGCATTCAGCTTAATGTTTTGGTACATAATTATTCGAATGAAGACAAACTTCAATTTTAACTGACTTTTCTACATATGTAAAACACTAAAAGCCCATTCATTAAATCATTCTTTAAATCATTCATTTTCTTAAATGTCTGCAATTATTAACACTAGAAAATTGAAAGGCAATCAAATAAGTATTGCTTTCAAACACTTACTTTTGTTTCTGTTTTAGAATTGTTTAAATTTAATCAGAATTTTATGCCATAAATTAATTTAAATAAACTTATGAAATATTTTCTTTAATCCTAAGTTTGGATGTAGTAATACAGTAAAGCCATCTCTTCGTAAAGAAATTCTCTCAATTTACTGGAGTAACAGATTTAGTAATTAATAAATTCAAATCCTTTATTAATTATTGTAAAATAATTGTAACCCTCTATTGTAAAATATAAGCTTATTTTACTTTTAAAATTTGAGTTTTGTCATTGATATACAATTCAAAGTATTAAAAACTAAATCAGAATTTAAAAGATTAGGTTTAAGAATAGAAAAATTTTGTTTATCAAACTTAAACCTAATTTATTAAACAGCCTTTGTATTGCAGACTTAGAGACTATGTATCTTCATTTCATTGTTCCTTTCTTTAGCTTTTTACGTCTTGTTTCAATATGTTATTACACGTACGAAAGGGTGGATAAAGCGTTTCCACCTTTTTTACCCCATTCTCCCTCTTTTATATGCAACTCAACAAAGTTAAGAGTGGAGAATGTTTTTTCAAATCTTCAACTAATTAATTGAGACTATTATAATACAAATAAAAATTTTTCTAATTTAATTGAAATTTTTCTTCTCAGTTAACAAAAAGTATTCTATTGTAAAACCCATTGTTATTATTCGACAAATGTTTGCATTTTAATTTAGTTTATGTTTTTACTTTATTTTTTCATTGTATGCATTTATTTTGCGTTATGTATAGTGATCTACAGTATGTTAGGGAACATTTTAGTACCTCTTCTTTAGTTTTCAGGTTTTTTAAATTTATGAATTCATTAAGACAGGCGTGAAAATGGATGGGCTTTTGCTCTGTTGTTTGCAATGAATGAGTTTTTCATGTAATTCAGTACATAAAACTATTTTTTATAAGATTTATAAAGTTCTTTTCAGGTAAGTTTTCAAAATGTAATTCATCCTTTTGTGATATTTTCATCCTCAGTGACAGTTTTTGTTCATTCAGTGAACCTCCAGTTTTGCCATTATTCACATATAACTAGTTTTTCAGATAAATTCTAAGTAAGACTTAAATATCTTTTATAACATTCAAGATTATTAATAAATTTTTAAAGAGTTTCAAATTTCTCGATATAATTAAAAAATTGGATACTTTGTTGAAAATAAACAGCATATAATTACATTATCAATTTCACTGTTTTATTTTCATATACATGTAATACATCCAACACTTAAACCAAAGAGTATAAGGCTTTGTAGTCCCTTTTTGTGTAGTCTCGTTTTTTGGAGTCTATTTCTATCTATTTCTGAGACAATTTTTTTTAGAAATTTTCAAAACAAATATTTTGCGCCATTTTTATATATTTTTTATGAGAAATTATTTCAAATGCACTTTTTTCTAAATTTATTTAATTATATACCAATTAATTTTTGAGTAAACTCTATAAAAAATTGAAAGGTGTAATCAATTTTTGGTTCTCGATTTTGATTAAGGATTGAGAATGAGCTTTAGTTAAAGCACTTTTAACAACAAATACAAAATGAGCTGATTTTGTTTTAAGCTTACTATAAATAAATTTGGACCAATTGCAAACATTATTGCGACGCTTTTTGTTTCATGTTTACTGATTTGTAGTATATTGAGAATAGGACTTCATTTAGTGTAATGTTTGAAGGCGAAGACGGTTTTGATGTAAAATAAATGTTTGTTTCCGAATACATCCAGATTTTATTGGTCTCATTCCCGATACACCCAAAATCGCTTTCACTTATAGTTTTCCCGTCTGTCATAAGTTGAGCTAAACTTCATTACTTTCCAACAAACCTTCAAAAGATCTTAAATTAATGATTCTTGAAGTTGAATTGCTATTAATATTTATTTATTAAACTATTGCTCAACAAATTATATGATTAATTGTTTTCTTTGGCCTTTTATTAAACAATCACTTTATGTCAAACTGTCAAATGAGGAAAAAGAGTGAAATTTGTTTTATTTATTTAATAAGTCATAATATCTTTTATCTCATTCTGTTCCTGCTTTTTAAAAACAAAACAAATCTATTTTTGGGATCCATGAGAGGGAACAGTATTCTACTGAACACTTACGTGCGATAACTCTGGAATTTTTAAAATTTATTGTCGGATTAAATTCTCAAATTAGATAATTTGTGAGATAAAAATAGTTTTCTTTTGCTAATTGAATGCTAAATGCACTTTGTGTTTGAATTGACCGATCAATTAAACAACTAATGTCTCAATACCACTAAAATTATATCTAAATTCTTATTTTAATTGCACTTTTTTGTGCTATAGTTGAGTTCAAAATTAAAGTTGTACTTTAGGTCTTATATATTATAAATCTTATTGCGATTATTAATTATTATCTATTATTGTCTATTATTTTCGTTAAACTAAAACTATTCTGTTTCGTCATAATAACAATTATAGATATCCAACAACTATTGAAATAAGTTATATTAAGTTGAATTATCTCTTATACTTTCAGCTCCCCTGAACATCATCTGATTTGAGTCATCACTCTATAGCTCCTCTTTTAAACCACTACCAAATCTGAAACTACACACCAATTAACTACAAATACAATACAATTTTGCTGTTTTATGGAAATTGAATCCACTTATTGCACAAACATGGCTACAGTTGCTGTAAATGTGGCAGAACAAGCAAAACCATTGGATGGTCCTTCAGTTACACTAACAATACGTCTTATTATGCAAGGAAAGGTATGTCACCCATAATATTGTTTAATATGTTTAATATTGTTTTCGCTTAAGTCATATCTTTATTTAAATAACTCATTTGTTAGCCTTTTATTAGAAAAGGTGAACACTTTTCCTATAATGAATGTTATAGTACTCGTATAAACCGTATAAACCAGTACTTCTGTAATAACTATTATCGCTTAACTTATATATCTTTATTGCTGATCTTGATTTATATGCCGCTAAGTATAAGCATTTCCTTAGTCTTCATTCAGTCGAGTCGTCAACCAAATGAAAGTTTGCTCTCATATCATATCTTCACCCTTTGCATAACTTTTTTAATACTACTTGTATTCCTATTTTTGTCCTAATTTTCATATATTATTTTAGTGGAAATATTTAAATGAGTTTAAACATTCATATGAATAATATTTGTGTTTTATTTAGAAAATAAGTTAATAATTGCAGAGAATATGTAAGACTGAGAATTGAATTGTTTATACTGTCGAAAGAAAAATAAATATCTAAATGAGTAATACTATAGTAATACTATACTTAGCTTTTTAAAGAGAACCATATTATGTGACAAATCTCTTCAATGTCTTGTCGTCTTTACTCAATATATGCAAAATCTAAAAACTTATTCATTTCTATATTTCTTCTGCATTTACAGAAGAGTTGATTTTCCTGTTTGGCATCAAAGATAGATTTAAGATCAAAGCAAACCCTGAGATGAGACGACAAATAAGAGTTGCGATCGTTCTCTGATCTTTAGTATACAGTACTAGAGAATAAAGTTTAGTATCTTTACTGCTTCGAGCGATTGAATATATGCTTAATGCTTAAGTCGGTTGAGTCTGTGAGACAACAACAAGAATAGCTCATATATATAACTCATATTATACAAGTAAAGATGCACTGAAACCTTAAATACTATATATTCCAAGGGTTACACCTTAAGCAAGACACTGAATCTCAATAAGATCGGATTACATTCGCTCTTCATTCTTCTCTGTCCGTCTCTGTCCGTCTCTGTCTCGCCTTTCTATAATCTAGTCTTTTACCCACAACTAAATACTTATTAATAGAAATTTTGAGAATCAATTAATAAACTTTGGGGTCATTTTAGTGTTAATACTGTATTATAAATATGAACAACTAATTAACTTAATTTTGAATATAGCAGAGAAAGCTCTTTTCACTGTAATGATTATGCGATACGATTATAATTTAAGATTTTAGATCCAGAAGTTATGTCATTAAAGGAAATCTTAAAATAAGTTTTTATTTTTGATTCACGATTCTATAGATAAGTTTATTTAAAGAAATGAATCAAAATTTTTGAACACATTCTAAGCTAATGAGCGAAACAGTAATAGTATTCTTGTAATAAATTCAGTCATTCATTCGTAACATTAAAAGCTCTAAATTTTATTTATAAGAAATAAACATTTTTATTGCGATTACTGATTCATTTATTGGGTACTCATTAATAAAAACAAATAATTACTGACTATTTTATACTCGAGTACTGTTTAAACAAGTATTATGACATTCAAGTTGATAAAAGTGTAAGTTATCTAAAACTTAAAATAATAATAATTAAATGTTCTTGACTTAAGTTTATCCAACTTAAGTATTTTCTTAGAATTATAGCTGACATAGAGTTAAATACAAATAATTTTACATTCAAACCAATTCTAGTAATTTATTTTAGTAATAGATATTATGTGTTAATGTGTGTCAACTAAGTTAATGATAATGAATCGCAAACGTTCATCGACACAATCGGCACAATATTATAACGGTTTATATGCTTACAGTATATACTTTTATACACCATTATATTTTTTGTTTTTGTTGATTGGTTTCAATTATTCTGTATTGTATTTGAAAGTATTTTTATCGCTTACTCATTGATCAGAAGAGAAATTGAAATTCAGTCGAAACTATTGGGAAATGCAATTCTTAGGAGTCTTTCATGACTTTTGAGTTAGTTTGATATCACCTTTATTTGAAACCTTTAGTTTTTCTTTACATTCTTAGCAATGAGTTTTGCCCTCTCGGTTGGTTGACTTGCGTGCTCTCTGGCTCAGTAAGCAATAAGGCATACTCTGACATATATTGCTCTACCTTTCCCTCTATATAAAACTCGTATTTCTGTTATAACAATGCGATTTTTGATCGATTTTTACTACCTTTACTGTACTGCTCGTCTTCCCTCTCCTCTACACATAAGCGAAAGGTATTTTCTGTTGCTACTGCTTCAGAGCATTTCTTTGTAATATAAATAGCAGCTTAAACCTAAAGAAGGAATAAAATTGCTTATAAAGGTTCCAAATAGAGGGTATTGCGAAACACTCC
>JAQGCH010001858.1:0-14228 GCA_034699485.1 Nanhermannia elegantula | reverse complement strand
GAAGGCACTTCTTAATGAATAGCTGTAATTAAGTCAACTTAGGTATTAATTAAGTTGTTAATATGTAGATAAGTAGTGTATACGTGAGATGATGTGCAGTGTATAAGCTTCTGATTTAGACTCATGTGGACTACACGTGATATTAGTTAAGTGCAAGGGTTTGAGGAAAATACGTCCCAAACAAAACATCGCAAGGAAAAAATGTTGCCAAATTAACATAACCTAAAACACTTAAAATAACCTAACCTATCCTAACCTAACCTATCTAAACTTAACCTAATTTATCTTAACCTCAGATAGAATAACATAACCTAACCTAAAATAATAATATGTTTTTCGTGCGATGTTTTGTTCGCGACGTTTTTTCCGGCGATGTTTTGTTTACGATGGTTTTCCCTATGCCAAGTACAGGTGCACTCTCAGGAATTGCGACCTGTCAAGTATTCAATTTTGATGCTCGGATATAATCAAATTCTCGAGCTTTCTGATGCTGTGCTTTAATTCAGTAAACTTCATGCTTACAACGAATTTTTTATAACAAAAATATTTTATTGAGATTATGAATAAAATATTATTCAAGAGCTCAGGATATTCAGTTCAGTTTAGGAGTTCACTTATTAAGGATATTCAGTGATTAACAAAAATACCTTTTTATAGAGAATAAAAATGTCTGCAGAAATATATACAAAATTTTAGGCAACTTTTATGGAGAGTCTTAACTTTATAATTAACGTGATTTTATAAAAAAAACTTTAATGTATGCTTTTCTCAATAAAATGTCCGCCACCAGGCCTTGGTCTATGATCCCCCTTATTTGTTAACAAATAAGGGGGATCATAGACCAAGGCCTGGTGGTGGACTTTTTGTTTACAAAGCATACAGATGCCTTAAAGTAGAGACTATTATGCATGAATTTATTGAAAGTTCACTCTTGAAAATTATTTTAAACCTTTAATAACTTATTAAATGTAATCATATGTTTTCATAATACTGTATATCTAATCGATTGGTAAATTATAGAATAAATTTTAATAATAAATATAATGCTGTATATCAAACAAAATAATCGATAAATTTATTTAAATGAGTTATTTATCATAATTAACACCACTCAACATAGTTTACAAGTAATTTACGGTATTATCTAATATACAGTATATTCATACTAATTGTTTCTGGCGCTTTGCCATTACAGCAGTGAGTAATTCAAACCTTTTTCATTCAGTAAAATTTCTTCATTTTTTCAATAAAATTATAAAATGGGACTATTTATAGACAGATAGGGTTGTTATGTCTGGTGATGTTTACTAAAACACTATTAAAATGAAATTCTTGAAATCGCTGTTACGCCAAATCATTGAACTAAAGATTATGCTTACTGAGAAAGGCCTTTTTGGTGTAACCCCAATATAAAAATTTCGAAATATACATTTAATAGCAAAACATTTTTGCTATATATTCATGATTTTTATAGCGGTGAACGCCTTATTAAATGTTAGTTATTTCAATTTTAAAAATTTATCATTAACTCAAATATTCTGAATAACTCCCGAAAGGTCTGACCAATTGTCCCAAGTTACCTTGATGGATTCAGCTCACCATACCGAGTAAATTCATACCACACTTGACCAGATCCCCGTTGGAAGTTTGTCAGACGTGGCCAGGTTCGGGTCGGATCTGGTCAAGTGTGGTATGAATTTACTCGGTATGATGAGCTGAATCCATCAAGGTGACTTGGGGCAATTGGTTAGATCTTTCGGGAGTTATTCAGAATATTTGAGTTAATGATGAATCTTTGAAATTGAAATAACTAACATTTAATAAGGCGTTCACCGCTATAAAAATCATAAATATATAGCAAAAATGTTTTACTATTAAATGTATATTTCGGAATTTTTATATTGGGGTTACACCAAAAAGACCTTTCTCTGTTAGAAAGTGTTAGTTTTATAAAATTTATAAATATTTAATATTGAATTAATTTTTGACTCATATAATTGATCAAAATATGTTATATAGTTATATTGAAAGTCTAATTGATATACAGCTATTATATGCGCAACAAGAGTTTGAAAATCCTTAGTAGTCTTGTTTTAATATAAGTCTTGAGAATTTGTGTTCATACTTAAAACTGTCATTAATTTTAGTAAAAATGAATGTTAATTAGTTTTCTTATTAAAATTCACATATCATTGATTAAAACCCAACTAATTTGGTAAATAATTAACTTCTAAAAAATTAATTTAATCAAAATTAATTTTGTAAATGTTCTGAAAGTTATCTTAAGGACATCCAGAGTCAGTTTAACAAATTTTTAACTTAAGATTTATTTATTCTTATTGCAAAACTACTGACAGTTGCGAAAGTTTCGCATCATTTGAAGCGCAAATAAAATTTAATTAATAGTCTAATCATTACAAATGAAATATCATTTGAAGCTTTATTTAAATGACTTTCAAATTTGGTTATTATTAGGAAATCTATTAGTTTGATAATGTCTGGCGCGATATTCAAATAAACTTCTTATAATTTATATGAAGCTGGCTGGATGGCTTAGTGCTCTAGGCACTGGCTCATTATTGAGTCAAAAGTTCACACAGTTCACTGCGTAACTGTGGGTTCGAGTCTAACTGTATGCTAAAAAAGTTTTTCAAGGCTAGCATAGACTAAGCGGCCCAACTTTGGGTACTTTAGTACTCTTAACAGGGCTGCGGATTAGCTGGAGATAGTTCAGTATTTAACAATCAATGTGATTCACACTATCCTAATCTGCCATAAACCGCCTTAATGCCTATGAGTCGGAAAGGCGGGATATAAATAAATAATCTATATTATAATTTATATGGAAACAAAGGGAGAAGAGGAGCCTCTGCTTTAAAGTGAAAAATAAAAAGCATTTAACTTCAGATATAAATACTTATAATTATTAATCGTTTAATTAATGAACATTTGGAAAAATATAAGACCTTATTATTGAGTCAATAAAGAGATATCTGATATAAATAGGCTCAAGTCCTGAACTAAAATGATTGGTTTTTCCAAAAATCACTTATAAATTATAAGTTATAATATTTTGAATCGGATATGAAAATAAGTCTTTTATTTTATTTTAAAGGAAAACTTATGTCAAATATCTCTTTATTGACTCAATAATAAGGTCTTATTTTTTTCAAACTTCTTTCATTAATTGAACGGTTAATAATTGCAAGTATTTATATCTGAAGTTAATTGCTTTTTATTTTTTTACTTTAAAGCACTGGCTCCTTCCTTCTCCCTTTGCTTTCATATTTATAATACCTATACCTCACTCAGTAAATATGGTCTAAATAGAGAAAGCTTTGAATTTTTGTGTTAAAATGCCTTAAACTTAAGGATTTTAACACATACTGTAGGAAATATATGAAGTTGAAAGAAGTTTATGTCAATAAAAACACTCGAATAACTTTATATATCACATAAAATAATCCGATTGGTATTTAATGTCTTACTGGTGTAATAGAAAAACACACTTAACTGTCAGCTAAGACTTTTGTGACACTCAAATTCAATTTTGTTACTAAAAGAAATACTTCAGGATAATGATGCACACAGGCGCACATGTCATTTAAATTGAGCGTGAGCCTGAAAATCAGCGCCGTAACCAGGATTTTCAGCTTGGGGGGAGGGGGGTAAACATAGGAAAAACACTAAATAAGGTAATTTTTAAAAATTGCTACAGACCTACACTTAATTGTTCAAAAATCTCTGGGGGGCTATAGCCCCCTTAGACCCATAGGTAGTTACGGCAGTGCTGAAAATGTAAAGCATTTTAATTCTTCCTTAGAAACAAAATTATTCGTTTTCAACAAATTTTCATCATTAAGTGTAAACACAAAATATTTATATAAACGCAGTTTAATTAATATGAATATTATTTTACAAATATTGAGACTAATCTTTCTAGAGGCTCAAAGGTCAAAGCCTAGGCGAGCCTGTGTGCATCATTACCTTAGAAAACTTAGATTTCAGATTAACAATGGCTTCAACTTAGAATTTTCTTCGGCTGTAAAGAGTTTGCTACTATTTTATGTCTCTAAAAGCATATTATCGTTAGGATATAACACTTTGTGGCACACAAGGATATAAACGTGTATTTTTGTTTGACCTCAAATTTCTTAATATAATTGTGGTAACGCATCAAACTTAAAATTTATTTGAGTATATTAACAATTATTATAAAATTATTTTACTATGAAAATAAAAATGTATTGCTATGTATTCAGAGAAAATGTGGAAACAAAAACTCCAGCAATAACTAATAGGCCTCTCGGGCTTTGCCAATTCACATGATCGTTTAGGACATGATTTGAGAAAAAGGGTGAACTTGTAAAAATATTTTTGAAATCGATTGGTAACTACGGTTGCAAGGTTAGATAAGGTCAAATCCGGGAGGTAAAAAAATATCAAAGGGGGGACCAAGGTATATTTTTCTGAATTTTCAAAATCCTCAGAAAAACCAAAGGGGGGACCAAGCTGTGTGTTTTCCAAAATTTAACTGAATCCGGAAGACCTGGCAACCGTATTGGTAAGTAGTCGCATAATTATCTTTTTAGAATTCATTTTACTATCAAAAATTATTTGTTTATAATATTTATTTATAGTTTATTTTAATTGTTATAAACAATTATTTTGTCTAATTTATTAAAATAAGAGACTTTCGCATAAAACCTCGCATTTATATTATAATAGCTTCAAAACACCAAAAATTTATAATTAATAAATATAAAATTTTGGAGTGCTATTCACATTTTCCAGAAATTCCCACTGGATTTGGGTGACAATAACACTCTTTACTACAATCTCTACATCTATTGCCAGAACGGCTGCTCTTTTTATTGACACGCTTTTTGGTTTTGAACTTTTTCTTCAACTTTTTCTTTGACTTTTTCTTATCTGCCTTAAAGTTCAGGACTGGCCCCTAATTTTCATGAAAACCATCTCTTGGATAGTCATATACAGGATATTCATCCGAAAAATTAATATATGATTGTCTCCAACTTAAAGGCTTATAATATCCATCATTACTCCGATATAATCTGTGTAATCGTTATAAGGATATGATAGGAATCTTCTGTTTTCTATGCATTGAATGTATAGAATTGTGAACATAACAGTTATTTTCCAGATGTTTGTTGACATACTATTTGATAGTATTTTGCTTTTCAAAAATTCATGTATTTATTTGCGTATATATTTGAGACCCAGTTATTTATATTTATTAATATAATTATGTTTTCAAGACTAATATAAAAAATTATAATTAGTATTACACAACTTATTTATCCAAAAGCATAAATAGATTTCATTTCTGATCAAATCTGTTAAGTTTTGATTATCAAATAATTTCTATGATAGTATAGTAGTACTAGTGGTACAGTTTAACCCTGTTATAGTGAATCCTGTTTATAAGTAATTGTTGGCTATAATTATTAAACTTTTTTCATTTTTATCTTTTGTTGTTTTGTTTTAAGTGAAGCGTCGGTTTGATTTGAGGCGCAATTCAGATACACTTTTAATAATTAGAAATGTTTTTATTTTAATTGTTTAACATTTAATTGATTATAAATAAAGTATATATTACTAATGGCCTGTTGTGCACTGTATGGCATTACATTAATTAATGTTTAAGCTTATTTAATCTCCAATGCAGAGCCTTAACCATGTATTTGTTGCCAAATATATTATATGTAATTAAAAGTGTTTTTTTAAAATTGTTAGTCAGTGGCTTATCCTTAGTTTTTATTTCTCAAATTACGCATATTTTCTACAACTTTCTGTTCATTAAATTAAAAAATATTTGAATTAATGAAAAGTCTTAATTAAAAATATTCTATTTTACGCAACAGTCATATCGTATTAAATAGATTTTAATTTTATGGGAAGTCCACTCCAAAAGACCAAACTGTTAAGAATGTTTTGGACCCAATGGTCTATTAATTTTATAGTAATGTAATTTAACAATAAATGTTTTAAGTCTTTCGTCCGATATACGCAATGCAGTTGTTTTTATAATAAAATATTTAAAAAACTCAAATCAAGTCTAACTTTTTATTCAGCGATTATGAAACTTTATACTGTATTATATGCTTAATATCATAAACACATTGACATCGTCCTAAAAATATAAGCATAAAACTTATCTTTCAATAGAAAAAACTTTTTGCTAAAAGTTCTTGAATCCTAAAAACTTATTTAAAAATGAATGTTTCGTATTCTTTAATATTTAACGAAAATATACATTTCTTATATTCAAAAATTTTCAGAAATTAAATAAAAGATTGCTTGAATTGAGAACCTGAAGGTTTTTATAAGCTTTCTGTGTTTAATAGTGGTTTTGCACTCAATTTTTAAGCGATAGATAGCGAACCACTCTATGTAACTGCAATTTTTCAGGATCATTGTCAGCTAACTCTATGCTTAAGAAATGCTTATTCCACATAAAATATTCAAATTCATTATTCAAGACCTCAATTTTTTAAATATTTTCATAAATAATTTGATATTTAAGAAAAAAATCTATCCATCACTCGAGACCTTTAATAATTTGATTTAATATATCGGTTACTCATTTCTTTCATAAAACCTTATTTAGAGTCTAAAATATAGTTTATTTATTAAACATATAAATTATAGCATTTTTTTGATTGATTATTCTCATTAAGAATGGATAAAATTTATTTTTCTAAGAAATATTTTGATATGAGTTTAAACTTATCCTTAAATAATTTGTTCATATATTTTAATTTTGTCATTTATTTTAATGAATTATTTATAAAACTTCAAAAAATTTAGATTCTTATAGCCTTTTAGTATATAAAATATTCGTAATTTATTTAACTATAAAATTATTAATGAAAATAATTTTTGAAGAGAAATAATTTGTTAATTCATTTCATACATATATTTCATGACTAGAATTAAAATTTTTAAAAATAAAATTACTTTTGTTTAGAAATACCGCTCTACCTGTTAAATAAGAGTCAAAAATTGTACAGTCATTGAAAAAAATCTGCTTCAAACCCATGATAAGCATAAACAATAAATTATTGAGATTTTCTCACAATAGTCTCTTAATAGTGCTCTTAAATGAATTCAGAAGTTTTAAAAGCTTAACATTTTTTTATTAACCCCAAGTTTTACAATTATTATCAAATAATTTACACAATATATTAAAAAAGCAAATCTAAAACACTTAAAATTACCATAATTTGAGAGACTGTACTGGCAATACTGATCGTCAGTTATCGTTTAGAGCCATTTAATTAGCATTTAAAATACCGAATAATATGAGAAAAAATAAGATAAATCTCTGAATAAGCTTTTAAATAGCAGCCAAATAGCGTATTATCACTTATTAGCACATATTATCACAAAATTATATACTATTAAATGCTATTTATTAGAAATGATGCCTAAAAGTAGAGGAACTGAAATAAATATGGAAAAAGAAAAATCACTACAAAATATATTTAATATAATAATATACTAAAAGGGGATTATTAGCGGCGAAGAACACAATTATATTTGAGATAAGAGACACTCAAATAAGCAATAAGTAGTACAGAATATTTTTTTGATCCCCTATTACAGAATCGGAGGTCGGAGTGAAGAAAATAAGTAATTTCGCTGCAAACAAATTATTAGGAGAAGAGTAAAGAGAAGAAAAATAAGCACAAATATAAGCGCAGTATATCTTAAAAAGCAATCAATTTTATTAAGAAGTTGTAATTTTGCGCTTCCATTGCCCGAAGCGCACAACCGTTTAATTTAATGAGAACTTTAAGCACTTCGAGAAAAAGTGTAGTGCTTTAGTAGTTCTCTGTTTGTCTGTCTCTCGATATGTTTTCAAATTGGAGGTGCAATTCATAACACTATTACATTATTACTATGTTATTATATCTAAAGACTTAACTATTATCTAAGCTTAAAATGATAGCAAACTAAACAAAATACAGTACTCTTTACTGTATTGAGAATTGTTTCAAAAAGATTCCTGAAAGGCATGAATTTATTATAATTTTTTTGTTAGCTTCAAGTTTTGCCTTTTAGTGAGTTGTCCTTTAATTGTATGTTTTTTCAACAAATTGCATATGATTTTTATGATTGATATAATCAATGATTTTAAAACCCATATTAACCTCAATTAATTATAATTTATAATTAAATATCAGAAAAGAAAAAAGTAAAAGAGTTTTTGGCGCATATATTATAAGTAACTTTTTTTCTGCTGTACCTCTAATTTTGAAGTCATAAACCCATAAACCCTTAATTATTATTATCTGTATTTAATCGCAATATATTATAAATTTTTTTTTTTACTTAATTTATGTGTTATTTGAGAAGAGATTGATTGTTAAAAGATATTAATTATTATAAAAACAAAATTTAGAGCAAAATTTCTGATATAGACTCTTAACAAGGCTTTTAATAAATTAAACATAAATTAATACATTTCTTAATGAAAAATATGTTAATTAATAGGGAATTAATTTATGCTTAATTTATGGAAACCCGAAGTTATTATCGGAAATCATTATTTAAAATTGTTTTTGTTGTTGAAATCATTATTAATGCACTTCATTGACCAGTAAATCATTTCTTAATAAACTCTAATAAATCTTCGCTTAAATGCATAATTTGTACGCTTATACAAAAGCTGATAAAAAAGCAGTTTTATTGCCTTTAAAATAACTTTTAAGTTATATTAAGATTAGATTTATTTTAGAAAAATGAGCCAAAAAATGTTATTTATCTAAAACATTAGCCAATTATAATTTTTTGTGCTTTTAATTTACTTATCAGAAGATCTATTGTTATTAATCTTCATATCGTTAGAATCGATCAAAAAGTAAAATATACTTAAAAACGAGATTTCAGTAATTAATGCTAAAGTGAAGAAACGCGATAAAAATTACAATTTTTATTAAATGAAAATTATTCCCCACTTTTTCGTGTACTGATAGAAATGTTTGCATTAAAAATAATCAGATAATGAATCTGATAAACAATAAATTTTTTTAATTACATAAATAGTTATCAACAAAATATGTATTTATTCTTAAAACAAACAAAAATGTACATAAACTTTGAGAAAAGTTTTTAACAACTAATTACTCACTATATTATAGTTGTTAAACATGATTAAAGTGGTTGTTATTTAAGAATAGGCTAAACAATCAATTACTGTCCTCACTCTGAATGTGATTATTTTGTTTAGTATTTCTTTTATGTGAAAAATATACAAAAACAGTTTATCACACAATTAATTGTTATTTATTATGGTTTTACTTCATTATAAGCCTAAGAGAGAAAAGCAATTTATCCATCAACTAATGTAAACAGTGAGGATTACTCACAACACCACCCTATTTGACCATCTCTTACAAACAGAGATCTTGGAAATAGATCCTCAACCTCTTAAATATGTACAGACCTGTTCAAAATCTAGTTTTTCTTTTTATTAACTATTTTTTTGTTAACTTTCGTTCAAATCTCTATTTTTTGTTAACTTTCAATAAGTTTTTAATTAAAAGATGCTTTTAGATTAAAATTTTAAAATATTTATTTAAATTTTAATGTTAATAAAAAATGGATATTTGATTATTAATGGTTATTAAGTTAAAGTAGTGTAATGTTGAATACAGAATAAATAAGAGTAAAAATTTGTTAAATTAATAGATTTTTGATAACATTTTAAATTCTAATAAGTTGCAAAATTTTTGTATACTTCATTACATAACTAAATGCTTTACTTGTTTTTGTCTGTATTGCAGCGACTGATTTAGGTCTAAGATCTGGTTTCTCTGAATTTTAATTAAGTGCGATATCATTTCAATAAAACAGATAATTTATTATTAAATTGCATTCAACATTAAATACTTATTAATCAGGACACTAAAAAATTTTACTGTTTGTAACTTAAGATCTGGGTTTTCTTTAAAAATTTTGAAATTGTTTTTATAGTAAATTGTAATTTTTATTATTGGTGGTACAGTTTTTGACAATTTTTAGACCCCTACCACCTCCCTGTACACTTTTGCACACTAATACCTAATGTTAAACATATAGGATTATAAGAGTTTGTACGCTTGTGACTGACCCCCCTCCCCTCACGACGGCATACGTACTATGTGTATAACCCCCTATGCTTATAATTATTTCATTCAATATTGAACTCATGATTAAATATTAAAAATTATAGTATATTTTTACCTGTATTATACATAATTAACTATTTATAATTAAATATTATATTGATTATTGTTATATTATAATCAATATTAAACAATTCACTAATTGTAAGATTAAAAATAAAGTTTCACTAAATACTGTAAAAACAAAGTACAATAATTTTATGCTTATTTTTTATTTTTGTGACAATTTTTTAAATTTGAAATAAATTTTTTAGCGTATTCTTTGATGGACCTCGTTCACTTCATAAATGGTCTTTTAATGAAGCTTTGAAGAAGTGATACTTTAATCTAGAATTTAATGTAAAATAGATTTATCTCTAAATAGACGCATAAAAATGGGAGAAATTAGCTCCAGAGCTACTATAGAACTGAAAACTTTGAGAAACTTTAAAATCTGGAGACTCCAGAAAAAATGTGCAGATATGGTAAACCGTAAGTTTAGCAGTAAAAGTGAGTTATACTGAATCACAGCCTCATTAAATTATAATTAATTGATTTTTACAATTGAATGTGTTATACCACTGAAGTATTCAATCTCTGGGAACAGATTTGCATTTTATTCATTACATAGGAATTTCACTATAATGGGGCATTTTTGCCATTAGTCAGCTGAATATGTGCCAGGACTTAAAATATTGTATCGAGGATTCATTATAATTGATATGACTATATCGGGGTTTTCAGGTAATAAAAATATTTTTTTAAGAAACATTAGTATTCAGTAAAACAAATTCGAGATTTCGAACCTTCAAAAAGCTCTAATAAAAAATGCTATGCATTTGAGTGCAACGCCTATAACAGATGCACATCATATTGAATCCTCGACAGAACAACTATAAGATATAGTGAAAGAAGAAAAATTGAATGAATAGAAAAACCTAATGATTAATTACTAAATACCAACGCCTTATACCTAAACGCTCTTCAAAAATAAAATGGATGTATAGCTAACTCGCATAGCATTTAGACAGAGAGCAAAAAAACATGAAATAAATAGTTGAACTATAATAACAATAGTTTTGGTTAAACTTTTAAGTAACAGTTGATAAGCGCTAATGATCCGTGAATTGGCATTTGGGATAACCATAACTGAAGAATATAATTGTTGGCAACAGTTTTGATGTCGGAATAGTTTTTTATTCTCTGTCTTAAACTAGTCTTAAATATGTTATAATAAATGTTTATTAATAATAGATTAGATCTCTCTCTATGTTATTGTTCTCTATTGAAAAGTGCACTCTTGTTGTCAATCTCTTTAGATTTTATGTCAAATTAGTTATGGCTATCATTCATATTATTATATATTGTTTGCAAAACTTTTTATTGTTATTATTATATTATTAAAGGCCTTATATTAGGACATAGTTGTCATGTATACATTTTTTTAAAGCAAAAATGTTTAAAAACTAAAATTATATAAAATTATAATTTGACAGTTAAGGCGATTCAGCCCTTCTTAAGCAACACATTAAAAACTAATTTTCTTTGCTTATGATTGACTACGGATTAAAATTTTTATCATTAACTATGTTTTCAAAAAACACTTACTATTGTGTAAATAATTTAAAAGTTTGTTTAATATGAAAATTACTACTTTTTCTATTTAGGGTGTAATTGAAAAATATATTTTATTAAAAAATTTAGTTCAATACTTATGTAAGACATTGAAAAAATTTTTGACATACATTGAAATTATCAATAATTAATTGAAATGAAATTTATGCTTAAATTTATTGTCAGAAAGTATGCATTAATTTCAATATAATAAATAAATTACTTATTTATTTGTTGCCTATTATTAAAAATAAATTTTTATGAAATTTTTTTTACTATAATTGAACTGTATATCACCTCAAATGAATTTTAAAAGCTATGTAAAAATCAAATGAATTCATTAAAAATTTTTTCCCTTGAATTTAATTATACATTGATTTATAAGCAATGGTCGACTTTTCAGTCATTAGTTTTCAAATCAAGGCTCCAATAAAATGGGTTTTAGAAAAAATTCTTTATAAAAAAAATTGGAATAATTTTTCAGAGAATAAAATCATTATTCAAACACTCACTGATGACAACTAAAGACTACTAAAGAGTGTGACTGTTCTCAAAGTTAGGATTAAATGTATCGACAAATTATGCGTTAATTTAGAAAATATTTTTAGTTTTTAATTACATTTTGTTAATTAGTATCAAATTTATATTCAGTAAACTCTATGAAGAGAACAAGTTTTTGCAATTTCTTTTGATTTAAGAGCAGAAACACGTAAAAAATGCTTATAATTCGATTGTAAAATAGATTAAAGTAATTGATTATTTAGTTCTCAAAACTTCTGAAATGGTGAAAATCAATTAATTATAACTTAATGAGGCTGTGATTCAATTAAACTCACTTTTACTGCTAAACTTACGGTTTACCATATCTGCAGATTTCTTCTGGACTCTCCAGATTTTAAAGTTTCTCAAAGTTTTCAGTTCTATAGTAGCTCTGGAGCTCGTTTTTATGCATTTATTTAGAGAAAAATCATCGTTTTTTCAATGTATTTACATTATATTCCACATTAAAGTACCTCTTCTTCAAAGCTTTATCAAGAGGATGAAGTGAGTGAGGTCTGTCTCAGAATACACTAAAAATTTGATTTCAAATGTAAAAATTGTGCTAAAATTAAAAAATATTTATAAATTGAAGAAAAAAATGAACTTAACTAAGAGTCGTTGGTGATTTGATTGAGCCATATATAAAAAGTAGAAGAAATTATATAAATATTGATAAAAATATAGTATTTTGTATTTACAGTTTTACGTACAACTAATTAGTTTTAGTCTAAAAATTAGTGAATTGATTAATAATAATTTATAAGGTACTCAATAATCAATATAATAAGTTTAATATTGAATACAATAATTTTGAGTATTATTGACTTATAATTAACATAATGAAAATTACGATTCATTATAAAAATATCTCCAAATTTCTAAAAAAACTCCAGAGTTCAGCTAAATTCTAGTGTTTAGTTTGTTTTAACTTCCAGTTTTAATTAGAGAACTGGCAACCTTTAATTTTAACATGCCAAATTTAATCTGGCAACTGTAGCAAGCAAAATTTAAACTGAATTTATTTTTTTTATCTATTGGTAATTTATTTACAGAAGAAATCTTTAAATTAAAAAAAATTTGTTATAAATCACCGCAAACGGAAAATCAAAAATTTCGTTGACACTAAAACAAGCAATAATAAAATGAAATTTTTAAAAACTTATATATTTTTCTTAAGTCTAATCATTCAATTACATAATTAACAATACAAACAACATAAGCGATATTTATATATAACAGAAAAGCAAAAAAATAACTACAAAACAAACACAGCCTTAACGAGAGGCAGACAAGAAAAATAAAATGAAATAAAACAACCAAAAAAACTCCCATTAATTTAAAAGAGCAAAGCGAACAAAATCTATCTTCTAATAAAAGATGTTTAATAATTGGCAAATCGTGTCTAACGCTTAGCAGCAAAACTAAATTCAAAGCTAAGCTTAAGAAAAAAAGTAATTAAAGCAAATGAATAATTGGCTAAGATTTATAAATAGGAGTGTGAGGTCTATAAAGCGTAAAACGATGACCTCTTCGGGCCAAATGAGGGGGTTGTGAGCCAATTGAGGGATAGGACGAGGGATAATGAAAGATGGATAGATAGCTTGTATGAAAGAGATAGATAGATAAGACGGGGGTATCACTTGTTTTTGTATTTTAAAGTGGTATTCAACACCAGTTAATACATGATGATAGAGGAAAATGTAAATAATCGCCACCCAATTGGTGTATAATTAACCCCAAGTACTAAAAAGTTTTTTTGGAGAGATATTTTGTAAGACAAAGAGAGTCAGTGAGTTAGAGATATAGATACAGACAGGAGAAGGCCTGAGAGAGAGAGAGAGAGAGAGAGAGAGATATGATAACGCGCGCGTTATAGAGGGAATTTTAGGGTACAAACAAATG
>JAQGCH010001857.1:0-14232 GCA_034699485.1 Nanhermannia elegantula | reverse complement strand
TTGGTCGTTCACTATAACGAGAGTCTACTGTATATCATTTTGGCCCCCTCACTTTTTTCAACCTTCCTACGCCCCTGACTAGAATTAGCACTTTATATATAGTGTGTTCAAAAAAGTTTTGGCTGTATATCAATGTATTTTCTAAAAGGGATTTAGTAAAACCGTATATAAGAAAATCAGATAATATGATTTGAATTAATCCCAAATAAATTCCCAAACATTAAAACTAGTTTTTCAAACGCACACCTGTTCTCTAAACCTGCTCTAAACTAAAATCATGTGCTATAAAATGAGATACGATTTCTAAGATTTTTGTTTGGCTAAATCCATTCATATACAGCCAAAACTTTTTTAAACACACTATATATATATACTTTGTATATATTGTCGATGACACCAACGCAGGAAAGAGAGTTCGCGGATGAAATCTGAATACTCTAATCAATTGCAGATATTAATTATGTTGGTCTCATATAACTAAATCCTGAGTATCACATTTCAATATTTATTAATTAGTAATTTTATGGCACTTTATAACTTATGTCCGTGAGAATCGCTCTGAGGTCAGGAAAGTTTACCTTTACCTTAATCTATTGACTTCATTAGATAGCATTATATCTACAACAGAGATATCATATGAAATATACAAATGAATGCTATAACAACACTATTATTTGTTGGGTTTAATTATAACAAAATTAAATTTAATTAAGTTAAAAAAAAGTAGCTGGATCGCCTAGTCATATCTATGCATTTAATGCACCGCACATAATTTTAAAGGCAACTTTTTAAGTTCTAAAATGTTTTGCTATTTATTGATATTAAATTTTTACATTACTTCAAAGCATGAACTTTATAAAAAAAAAGTTTTTTTAAATATATGGAATTTGAACCAAAATTTTTTTACGCATATAATCCAAAAAATTATTGTTTATTCTCTTAATAAATTAGAGTTAAGTATCTTGTTTAGTAAATTATGAAATAGTGATGACTTATAATTTTTGTTTTTTTTATACTCTAATCATATTAACCTATTTCTCAAAATTAAGAAGAGTTTTATATGCTTTGCTCTAAACATAAAATTATTATCTCAATGAATATTTTCCTGAGATGAATATAAATATAACAGAATTCACATTTTTTCACATTGGGTTCAGTCTTGTCTGAACATCTGTTTTATATTTCTTTTAAGCATCAGTTTTATATTTCTTAATCAGAGGAATAATTGAATGTAATATCAAATTACTTGACATTACTCACTAGTATTCAATATATTATTTTCTCAATTATCTCTCTATAAGAATGCCTACAAGTTCGTGAACATATTGAAAATAGATTGAGTTCTTGAAAGAAATCTTATGAAATATTGCATATATTTTCGAAAGAGTAAAGTCTAAGAAAGTTTTGCAAATTAAACAGTGGACACATTTGACAATTTATGTTTTAAAATCATAATTATAAAAATTAATCTTATGTTATACTCATTTATTAGTTGATATGAGAGATGCACACCAGGTTGGTTGTCTGGGCTGTCTATGAGAGAGCATTTTGGCCAATTTTGTAAATATACATAATAAAGTTGCAGTCTATTTAAACCCGTCTCAAAGCAAAACAGTTGAGCGTTTGAGCCAAACCTTGTGTTATTTCATCATATTCTATATATTGAACTACGCCTTTACTAAAATTCGATTATAAACTTTATGTAAATCTTTTAGTAAAATTTTTATACTCTTATACATAGAGAAGAGTTTTCGGCGTCAAAGAAAAGCAGAAATCGGCGTTTAATTTCTGAGTGGAATATCAAAATAAATTTCGGGGTTTCTCTGTTTCGTCGATTTATTTAATTAAAATAGGGTTTACCAAAAATTTTTCAAAAGATTTAATAATTATCAAAAACGCCTTCAATATCCCCATTAAGGTATAAAATAAAGTACCTTTTAATTGATTCGATAGCAAGATTAGCCCTGCTTTTGTTTGATATGCTACTAAATTTGCTAAATGAACATGGAGCAACTAAACTTTCACAAGCAATTCAAAAATAGGTTAATGCAATTCATTTGACCAAAGAAATCCATTTTTAAAACATTTAAAAATATATTTTTGCCATTTTTGCAAAGAAATAGAGTCAAAACGAGGAGTTATTAGTGTGAACTCAAAATGATCGTTTAAACATGTGCTGGAAAAAAGGATTACTGCATTTTCCGATTCACTCCGATTTCGCAAAATCTCTGTCGGCTGTCTTTTTCGTCTCACGCCCAAAACTCTCGTCCCTACTTATACATAAAATGGCACCACTTCAGCATTTATTATCTTATAATTAGAGACTTCTTAATAGAAACTAAAAAACATGCAAAAGAGGGATACCCATAAATGCGTAACATAGCAAACATGCATAATAAAAAAGTATGAATAAGACTGGACTCTAGTTATCTTAATAAGAACCTCTCTTAATAAGTGCTTGAAGTGTATGGTTGTGTCCGTTCGTATGTATCCCTAATTTGTTTATGAAACTAGAATAACAAATAAATACTGAATATGACAAAAGTAATGATTAATTATTTATTATAAGAATGAACCAAAAACTACACACGTGTCCCTCTAATTATATATAAAATGAAGTCTAAATAAGACCTCAACATTAGTGAACATTATCTAAACCCCTTCGACAGTAATATCTTTTTACACCTATTTGAGCGGTGAATGCCTTAATTTAATGTAATTAAAACTAAATTAAATATTGAGAGTATTGAAAATTTCTTACATTAGTTTGTTAGAAACAAATTGTTAACAAAGCAATGCAAAAAAGCGACTTTTGAGGAACGAAACGAAATCATGCAAATTGATAGGCAAAAGTGGAAATATTTAAATTAGTTTTAATTACATTAAATTAAGGCATTCACCGCTGAAATAGGTGTAAAAAGATTTTATTTAACAATCATTATCGAGTTTTAAAAGTAATTTTTTGAAATGAATTTGGCACTTGGGAATGGTTCCTTAGTGAGTCAAGATCGTCATATTGTTGTTCTACTCGAGGATCTCAAATCATTACATGTAATTCTAAACTTACATCAAGTAAATTAATTACATTTAATGCTATCAACACTTTATAAAATTAGTTCAAAAAGGTGCAAATATTTGAAAATTTGTTTTAAGATATCAAAGATATGTAGCTTCAATAAAAGTTATTCAATATTAATTAAAACTTGATTAAACTTAATTTTATTCAAATTGATGTTATTTTCGTTAATTCGAAGAGGAGGGGGGTTCGTTTCAGAGTCTGTGGTATTTAAAACTGTACAGTTGTGTGGTATCAATGATTATGTAGCATTGGGTAGTAATAAAATGTGTCAATGCATGTTCAATACGGTTCAATGCACATAAAAATATTTGATTAATTAATAAAAAATCTATTTTAGTTGATTCTAATACTGCACAAATATGTTTCTAGTATTAATACAATTAATTAAGTTTTCTATCTGTTAAATTAATCCTTAAACTAATTACATGATATCCTCATATAATTAGACTAATTAAACATTACTTAAGTGTAATGTATTATAATGAGTAGTCTATGAATGCTTTTGATTTGATATAATGCACAGTAAGTTATGTAAGATATCGTATTAACGTTAAGAAACTTGAAATCTTTTGAAACCGACCTAAACCAGGGTTGCCATACAGCAGACCTCTGGCCAGATCCGGAATGAGAAAAGGAAATTTTTTGTCCGCGAAGGATATTAACTTCAGTGTTATTATCAAGGCTAGGACATTTTCGGAGTCAAAACCCCAAAAATTCGGTCGGAAATTCGGATCAATCTTAGACAAATTTCGGAAAAAAATTCGAAAAATTTTTGACACAAATAGCAATAGAAATACAAGTTTTAATGGAAAATTTCGAATTGAAAAGTACAAAATTTTGCGCCATCAGTAACCATTTTTTCAAATTAAAATAAATTCTAATTCTAATAAATTTTAAAGGGTATACAAAATTCAATTTTCCAATTTTTCATTAAATAAAATTTCAAAAAAATCTACTTTAAAATTTTTAATCTTGGCACTCATTTTAAAAATTCTTGTTAAAGCATAGGAAAAATTCAGAAAAATGTCCTTTTGAGGAGAAAATTTCGGGCTTTTTTCGGAAATAAAAAAGTCAAAAATTGGGATTTTTCGGAACATTAATATTCACTAATTTTGCTTGTTATTACCTGATCGGCGCTCATTTCTTAGTTTACGAACGTTTTGAGTAACACAGAAAAAGTCGGATTTCCGAAAAAGTCATAGCTTTGGTTATTATGTATACTGTGCATGACTTATAATGTTAAAGTTGTTGAATAGCAGGTTTTATATAAATTTATGTGCATTTTTTAAAGGCTTTAAATTTCTAATAAGAATTTTGAAGAATATTTAGGTGTTTACATTGAGAATTCGCGTTTCTTTAAAAAAAAGTTAATGTTATTAAACCAAATGCCAATTTTAAACTTTTTTATCGCTCATGTAAGGAACACATGAAGTACTGTATACTAGAGTTACACAACTATCAATACAGAAACTAAACTCTAAATTTTCGGAATATTTAATGAATTCTGTTTATTATAATATTTAGAGAATATTTTACGTAATATTAATATTATTGTGAAATGAAGTTTGTTTAAGATTTAAAATACAAGTATTAAAAATGAATTATGTACATTTTTTAAAGTTCAAATAATAATACTACGAGTATTACTTAATTTATTAATTTATTCATCATTTGCCTCTAATTCAAATATTTTTACGATTAAATAGATAATCACAAATATTTAATTTGATGTAAAGCTCAGTCCTACACATCAAACCTTAATATGAAGCTTATTTAAATAACAAATTAAGCTTACTACAATAATGTATAAGGCTAACTCTAACCAGACTCTAACGAGTAAGCTACAGGTATTTTCTAGTATACATAATAAAAATGTTATTCTGTAAAATGAAATTTATTTTGCACGAGGAAACATGAAAACAAACTTATTAATATATCCATAGCATATATAAATTAAAAGTGCTTTTAGAGTGAAAACTTGTGTTCAATGAATCATTCAGTTACATATGGAATGCGATGGAATGAAACTACAATAAAAGTTGAAAAATGCCAGCTATTGCTTTACATATTGCTTAAATTTTACCACTTTATAAAGGATGGTGCACATAGAACTACCCCAGTCATGCGAATAGGGGATGCAGTTAAAAGCTACAAACTCGGATGCGCATATAAGATACAAAATAATTTAATAACAATTAAACACTAATTTTTTTAGGAATAACAAAAAGTCTAATTATTAAATTAATCTTTAAATAAGTTGCATAAACTATTTTATTTTATTTTCATGACACAGAATTATCACATGTAATCAAAACTTAATTTAAGTTTGATTTATAGTGATTAGGGAGTCAGGTGGCGCATTGTAAAGGTGTCAGACTTATGATCGGAGGATCATACTATTTTTAAAATGCTAGTATGATTTTAAATATTTAGAACTCCAAATGCAAAAAATGAGAAGCGATTATGATTGGGATTAGGAAAATATCTCAGATGAGCCTTCATTTGATTTTGATGGCGATTTTTAATGTTACATTATATTTAAATATTAAAAATTATAGTTAAACAAATACTATTCATGTAAATTATTATTCCAAAAATTTGGTGTTTTTATGTTTAACTGTTATCAAATATGTTTTTTATCGAAAGCTTTATTAAAATGTGTTAAATTTATTGAAAGAGTTTATTTACAATTTTATCTCTTTTGTATTGCAAAATGTGCAGATATATACGGGTCATGAATTGCTTCACAAGTAACCTTATAGGAAACACTGGTTACTACAGTAAAAGCTCAATATAACTCACCTCGATGTAACGAACAGCTCGTTATAACGTACATAACCTGAATCCCGTTTGGCTATTAACTTAAGCTAAAATCCATTCGATATAACGAACCGCTCGATTTAACGAACAAAAAATTTTACCCCTTGAAGGTTCGTTATATCGAGCTTTTATTGTATTACATATTGATAAATCAACTACGCTTAAAAATAACAGAGTACCTATAGATAAAGTACAGTATATTAGTATAAAACATTACGCTGATAAATATTTAAAGCGTTCAGATTAAGTAATAATTATTCTAAAATAATTGAAAAATTTTCTATTAATCATAATGAAATTTATCACTGCTTTAGTTTTCTTATCAATCTTATCATTTGCATATTCGGGTAAAAATAATTAAAAATGTTTAATTTATACTTTAATTATTGATTAATAAAATGGTTAATTTTTTAAAGACTCGGAACAAACGAAGTTTTATCCCCAACAACATATTGTTCGCCCACGTGTCAGAGCAACATAGTTTGTCAATTTATAGAATTAAAGCCCTCGTGCGTGTGCGCTAATGGCTATATTCGTGATGCTGTCTCAGAAAAATGTGTCCTAAAAAGCAATTGTCCAAAATAACATTTTGATTTCATTATAATAATCAAATTATTTTATGAACAATAAATGTAAGAAACAAATCAATAAATATTAAGAATAAAAGTAAATTTATAAAAGTATTTCTGTTTTCATTATTTAATTACCGTATTTTAGACTTTAATAATCATGTATAGAGTGTTACAGTATTTGACATATTATTATGAAATCATAAAATACTTAATTACTCAATATTGTTAAACAATAACGTATCAAATTAAAGTTAAATTTTTATTACATCTATATATATAAGTATATATAATAAATCTATAGATCTATATAACCATATAGAATGTTAAGTAATGCTTATATTATCGCATAATAGAGTCTCGCATTTATGTAATTACACAAAGTTTCAGTCTTTTTAACCATTCATTAGTCAGTTTCATATTTACATGAAATTAAATATGTTTGGACAGAATTAAAGATATAAATATTAATATATCCATAATGTTTTAATACAAATAATCTCTCGTGCATTTAACTTAAATTCGTTGCATAAGCGTGTGTTCCAGTTTTTCAATCACTACTTGAAAGGCTTGAAAGCAACAAAAAATTCATTAGTAAATAATG
Source organism: Nanhermannia elegantula (assembly GCA_034699485.1). NCBI lineage: Eukaryota > Metazoa > Arthropoda > Arachnida > Sarcoptiformes > Nanhermanniidae > Nanhermannia > Nanhermannia elegantula. Next base: position 7,160 of record JAQGCH010001857.1, on the reverse strand, counting down.
ATAAACTAATTTGATGTCAGACATTAGACTGTCTGCAACTCAATTTGATATTACTTAAGTTTATTGCAACACTTTATGTTGATATTGGAATTAGCTTTAGGTTTCACTTTATACAAATACTTTTCCATTACTGCTTCCACTGCTTCAATCTCTTATTAGCCGTTTTTTGTCGATAATTAATTTGAAAAATATATTGAGAAATGATATTAAGATTGAGGTATAATAAAAATGAATCTTAACATTTATAAATCAAATAATTTATAACATTACAAACATTAATGCTTTCAATTTGAATAACCATTAATGAAATGACTTAAAGTTGATCAGAGACAGATCAAAGATATCGATTTAACATCATTTTGTTTAATATTTTTTCTGGAAAATCTATTTCAATATTTCGATTTTCGTGCTCTTTGTCACTATCACTTTTCGGGTTTTCCTGAACCTCATTATTCTTGCACTCTTGTGAGGCAGAGGTCAAGATACAAGTCTGTGCCCTCTCATCAAACACCATATCATCTCTGCATTCGAAGAAACCGATTCTCAGAACTCCAGTCGCTTTATCCACTTCATCGCTGTGATAACAGCGGTAGAATCTGTGGCATTCGTACGGGTGTGTGAAGAAGCCCTCGTGAGTACATGAGGCCAACTATTCAGATAGTTGGCCATAAGAGTTATGGACAAACACAAAAACATAAACAGTTGCTAAAAAACCTTCATTTTGTAGAATAACTTTGTCTTTTTTTTATAAAGTGTTATTCTAAAAGCGGATCCTTTTATACTAAATAGTTGTGATTTGTTGAGTCTTCGTATCCCTCAAGTAGTCAACATTTGTTCAATTCTCACAAAGGATTAATTCTAAGCAAAGTTCTTAGAAATTTAAAATAAAATATCTAAATAACTAATAAGAACAAAATTATCGATATATATATATATATGTAATATACTACTAGTGATATCCATAAACTCACTTTGTGAGAGCTTTAGTTTGTGCTGAGCTTAATTATTGGCGTGCGCTTTAGGTTAATGTAAATTGTTTATACAAAATAGTGTATTCAATCTTATAATTAAAAATGTAGCTCAAAATCTCTTTATGTAGCAATCAGTAAACTTTTTTACTTTCCATTAAATATCAGTCTCAATAGATATAACAGAGATTGACGTCAAACGGCTCACAAACCAATTTAAAACTTTGAAATATTGTCATAAAAAAACTTGATGTGATGCAGGTTTAAAATATTTTTATCATATCTTTTAATACAAATAGTGTTGTAAACAACAATTTCCAGAAACTAACCAACTACAATTAAGAATTTATTGCATTTTATTTTTTGTAAGAATAAACGCATTGTTTATTTCTTTTTAGAAGTAGTCTTATATTTACAAAGTTAACCTAATAATATACAAATTGAGATGTTCCACGTGCAACTGCAAAATTTTACACCCATTTATCAAGTAGTTTTCAAAAATTTTACATAGGATTTGCGATTTTTTTAATTATTTTGAAATGTTTTTTAATGAATTTGCTGATATATTGAGGTCAATATTATTATGTGAACGTGTTTTTTCCATCAGTCAAAGAAGTCGCTCAAAGTATCGCAATTCAAAATCTGAAATGATTTTAGCGAAACTGTCTTATTTTAATTCAATTATAATACTCAATCCAATCCGGGTGAAGTGCTTAATATAGATCAAACTCAAAACGATCCAAATAAATGATTATGATTTATAAATCCATTTTTGTGATTAAATTGATTTTTACAGAATTTTACATTTGTAATTATAAATTCTTATTTAAAATTGCCAACCCTATATATAAACAAGCTAAATATACTCGACATTTTTAAAGTATGATATTTAATGCATTTTATAATCATATTTTATTACAATTATTAAATTTTAAAATCGCATACAATCGTAGTCTGAATTTAGTTCTCATTTTAAATAAAAATTAAGAAAAATGTGATTAATGTAGTGTTGGGTGAGTCTCTTCTATTTCAGTCTCAGTTTCAGTTTTAGTCTTTGAAAAATTTCTATTTCAGTCTTTGAGACTGAAACTGAAGCTATAATTTCAGTTTCAGTCCTAGAGACTGAATCAGCACTAATTATAATTTCAGTTTCAGTTCTCGGAACTGAAATACCACTTATGTAAATGACAAATATTAATTACTATTAAAATTGTAAAATAGGTTGGGATAGTATTAAATTTTGTTTTCACTCTGTTATTATATTTAAATTTCACTAATTATAGAAAATATTTCAAAATCCTAACTATATTTAATTTTTAACACTATATATTAACATAAAAACTTTCAAAAAAGTATAAAAGAAATAATGTAAGCATTAAAGTTATTTATTTTAATTCATTTATTTTTCTGATTCTTAATATTTTTGTAGATTTGATGTCTATCTTAAATCAATTCTATTTCTGTTTCAGTTTCAGTCTTTGAATTTGAGTTTCAGTTTCAGTCTTTTAAAAATTCGAGTTTCAGTTTCAGTCCCAAAGACTGATACATCACTAGATTAATGTTCTGATTCTACACATGCATTATTCGAAAATGTGATAAATTATATGAATTCTACCGAAGGTGACTCTCATACTTGTGTATTGTATTTCAATTAATAAATCACTTGAAACTTTATAAATAAGTTAAAAAATAAAAATTCTATTAACAATCAATTTAGCAAAAGAAATGATTACTTTAGCCTTTGATTGTATTGGATTTCTATTTGCCTGGTTTGCATTGTTTTTTGATAGTACCTTAATGCTCATCTTTCTTGTGTCAGATTTGCACTAAAACCTAACCTAAAAGCAATCTTAATCAAACATTTCAGTGCCACTAATATATGTCTCAAAGAAAAGATGTTTAGTCTAGAAAGTGATCTCAACCAAAAATTAACATTTTTCTTCACTTTCATTTCAGTTTCAGCAGAGTTTAAGTCAACTCATTTACAATTTTGTTTTATTTTAAATTTAAATTTAAATTTCGTCTTCATTTTACTGTCGCTTTCATTTCAATAGTAGTTTAATATTACCAGATATTAGAGCATTAAATTGAATATTTAGTGCATTTTAGTGCAAGTGACAAAACATTATAATGAAGATGCAGTTAATTATCAGCAGTAACACAAAATAAGTTAAAAATAAGTCAAATAAAGCAATAGTGAAACAAACCCTTATAGTAATTCTTTAAGTTTTTATCAAACAAATAATTAAATGACTAAACACTCAATGAATGATTGGTTTTAATTCATAAGTCTGTAGAGAATGATTCAAAGTTGAGAAAAAAATCTAAGAAATAAATAAAATTACTATTTGATTGTTTGTTTGATAAAAACTTAAAGAATTACTATAAGGGTTTGTTTCACTATTACTTTATTTAACTTACTTTGTGTTATTCTGATTATCAGGAAGTGCTGATTATCTATTGTTTAGTAAAAGTACAGTAACCATGAGTTGTAATTTAGTTATTCGTAACAGACATCGAATGTAAAACTAAATAAATGCTCACAAAAATGAATACATCTCAAAATGATGACACTAAAAACTGATAAAAAGTTTCAATTTCAAAAGTTTGGCACAATTTCAATACATTTACATTTATATAAAGTATTACTTCAAGTTTTTTATTATTTTTATTTAAATTCAAAACTTATGGAATAATAAGAAAAATAGAGAATAAGATATGTTTTAAAATTTGATAAATTGTAAATTCAAATTTTAAATAGGATTTAAAGCTGCACGACCCCCTGCATAAACTAATGCTGGAATATGACCTTTATAATATGACCTTTATAATATGACCTTTATTAAAATATGTCAATTTATTTTGGATTGAGTTTTAAATATTTTTGTTAATAAGTAAAGTATTACTAACGATAAGTATTATGAAAAGACTTGCTAAAATGCTTACATACAAGAAAATAAAAAGTTATTTTACGTTTATTTTTAGCTTTCATCAAAAAGAGCGCGCAATAGATTTGTTCTGTCTGTCCGCCCGTCGCCAAATAGATCTCGAAAATGGTAAGAGCTATCAAAAAATTGATTTTATATTCATAATCAGTGTCCCTGAGAATGATAAAATGACGACAAAAGTCTGTGTCAAGTGACCAGTGGCCAAGTTACTGACGGAAAACTACCGATACTAATGCTTTACTATGGAAACAGTTAGAGATATCAACAATTGGCAAAAATACATTTGGATCGCGCTTTGTGAACAGTCATAGACTGTATACCTTTCCTTGTTATACATAGAAAGTAAAATAATGAAAAAATAATTTTTTTATTAATATAGATATTTCACTTTAATAATTAAGTATAGAGTCACTTTTTATAGTATTTTTCAATAGCTCTACAGTATTATAAAATCCAGAAACATCTTATTACTGTATTCTATATTTTTAAACATACTGTATAACGCGTCAAATTAAATTTTAAAAATGTTTTATTATATAAGTTATCAATGAAGACTTGAGGTTTAAGAAGTGGTCATGTTGTGCGAGAATCACAACACAAGATTCTTTGACACCCTATACAATCTTAAGTAATGCTTATACAGCGTGTAACAGAAAGATGTTTACAGTTCTAAAAGTTTATTTCTCAAAAACTATTGAATACTTTTACATGAATTTTTTCAAATAAAAAGGAATATGGCACATTTTTTTCATATCATTCGATTTTTGTTTAGCTAAAGATTTGCTATGCTACAGTTCAATTAGTTAATATGGGCTGTAATTGAACTCAAGCGCCATCTTTGGGTGAATGCAAAAAAAATATTCAAATTAGGTTAGATTGTAGTGCACACAGTCATGTATTATATATCATAATGACCCCCAACTCAACTGTACCTTATATTACATTATAACTGAACCTAATACTCATTATATTATGACTAAACCTAAACCTAATCAATGTTATAACTAAAAGTCAGTTCAGTTGTAATGAACTGCTATTCAATCCTATACTATATATAGTCCATAATTATTGTAAACTATACTGGGAGTCCAGTCTAATAGTAGCCCCAAAACTTTTTTAAAACTTTTCTTACTTTTGTCCTTTTAAAGAACAGTTGCGATAAAAAGTTCATGAAATGATATTTCTTTTTTTTGACCTAATAATAGATAGAATTTGCTGATGAGTCAGATAAACAATAAGAATAGTGTTTACAGTCAATCAAATATCTCTTATTTTTGAAACTTTTAAAAATAATAAATCACTTGTAAAATATGTGTTTAAATTTGTAAAAAATAGTTTCATAAATTGTTTAGAACGTAACCAATTATCCTTTAATATGATTTACTTTAAAACAACGTTTATGTTATAATTAAAAACAATGTTAACATTTATAATAAAAAAATTGTTTATAACATTCAAAAACACTAATGCTTTCAAATTGAAGAATCAATAATTAAATTGATTAAAGTTTAAAACAGAGTTCTATTACTCATTGATTACTCGTTTGCATTTATCAGGTTTTTAAAATATCCTTTCCTTAAATTATTTATTTGATAACACGTGGGCTACTTTTAGCCTGGACTCCCAGTATTATAAGTGAATATTGTTCTCATAATAAATAGTTATTCATATAATAACTTCAATTCACTTATTATTACTATTACTCCACAACTATGGACAATTATCTCCTCATCCCATCCATACTCAGTTCCACTCCTACTAATTCTTCTGTATCCTACACATGCGAAACCTCGACATTCTCAGGAGAGTATTTTTACAAGTTTTTGAGATTTTTTGCTTTCACCCATAGATGGCGCTTCAGTGCACGCATAGGAGCCCATATTGACTAATTTAACTGTAGCGCAGCCAATGTTTATTCAAGTGTAATGAAACTTATCTGCCATTATTCCTCTTTATTTGAAAAAAAATTTATTTAAAAATATTCAATAGTTTTTGAGAAATAAATTTTTAAAATGGTAAACCTCTTTGAGTTATACGCTCTATCATCTCATAATAGAGTTAATGTTCAATTACACTTTCAAAATATTAATCATATATTATAAGTCATTTTCATATTTACATGAAATAAAAAATAGTTTTTGGATCGCATTAAAGATATAAAAATTAATGTGTTTTGATTTAATACATAACTGAAATCCTTTGCCTAAGCGTGTGCTCCGGGGTATCATTCGCAGATTTTGCATCACTGCTTGAAAGCAACAAAAAAAATTCATTAGAAAATAAAGAAAAATTAATTTGATACCAAACATTAGACTGCATGCAACTGAACTTAATATTGAAAATGAATTTAGCTTTAGGTTTGTGTTCATTCAAATATTGCTTCAATTAATTATTAGCCGTTTTTATCGATAATTTATTTTAATATTTAGGATATATTGAGAAATGATGAGTAAACCCAGTAAGTAATGTATAACTTAAATAGTTATGAATAGGGTATTTATCATTCAATAAAATTTCATTTTTAGATTTAATTTGATGTATAAGTTGTAAATATAATGAAAATTTATTAGATATTAAAAAAAGCTCTAATCTGTTAAAATAAATTATGTTTATGTTTATTATTTTAATAATTAGATTCCCTTTTATTGTAATAAAGAAGATAAAAATAATATATTATATTATTTTGAAGATTATATGATCCATAAGAGCTGTTTTATCAAAATGAGTATTTACTAATTAATTAATTAAATTATTATTATAAAAGTAAATTATTTGTTTAGCTCTTATAAGTGAAATTTTTTTTATTTAATTACAGAATGGATTCAAGTTTTTCCAATATATTAATAAAAAAATGCAATTAAAAATTGCTTAATTGTTTGTTTAGCTTCCTTAATACTATTCATTAGTATCCTTTTTAATATCGTTAACGTCATAAGTGAATAAATACATATCAGTCAATGATTTATTCGTTAATATCATATTTTTTATACATAAGATACAAAATAATTCTTATCATTTTCTATAAATATATTTTTGTGTAGCTTTGAAGTAAGAACTAAAGATATTTTCAGCTTTACTTATATTTAGAAGAAATTTTTTTATAAACAACTAGTGTTTTAGTACAGATAATATGAAAAGAAGTGATTTTTGATAAGAAAAGAAACCTAATATATAGTGAATGATTGAAAGCTAGAGTTCAACGCTTTATAAAACTATTGCATTGAATAAGTCTAATGATTGTAAT
>JAQGCH010001856.1:0-14234 GCA_034699485.1 Nanhermannia elegantula | reverse complement strand
AGACATTGCTCTTTATGGAGTGAATAGCAATAATCACAGCGTGATATGGAATGACCGAAACCAACGAACGCACAGAAACAACTCTTATTTATTCGATTGAAAACGAAACTCAATATCTTGTAATAGGATTTTAGGTATAAATGTTATGACAACTGACCATTAAGATTGCTTCAGATCATATACAGTGCCGCACTATGTCATACAGCATATGTCTAAAGAATACTCAGCCTTATTATAAAGACTAATTGTTTTCATTTTTATTTTTAAAAAATTATGACATTTGGTTAATGACTGTCAACCAAATTATGACATTTAGTTAATGACTGTCAACCAAATTGTCCATAAAATTATTAAATTATTTTTTTCAATTCAGAGAAAAATGTAAAATATTTGGAATCATAGAAAATGTAATGTCTGTAATGTTTATGGAATATTATGGAAATTTTTTATGCGACAAAAAATTTAATTTAAAAAATTCCAGAGCAAAGTGAAAATCAATAAATGGATAATTGAGTCAAATTAGAGTCAGACGTGTTCTACCAATAAATTGAATGGTCTCTCAATTCGACATTTACTTTAATCAAAGTGTTATAAAATGTAATAATGACCCCAATAGTCCATTGAGTGGTAATGGCATCGCTTCATATTATTTTCCAAAATCGAGATCCAAATGACGCTTAAATATCTCATGCAATGAATGAATGGTTTATTAAGGGATGACATACAAAAAAGTGGCAGCAATTAGACGACAACTAATAATGATATCATAGTTTGGAATATCATAATCATTAACATTAAAACAATAGTTTGTTGAAGTTGTTTTAGTAGTTTAGCTGTACTAACAGTACATGTCTCACAACAATTAATATCAATGAATGGCATCGATTCGAAAGAACAGGTCAGAGAATTGAGACAAACAATTATATTAAAGCGATAATTGTGTTCTGTCTTGTTTACGATAATTAACATCAAGTGATTATAAAACAAAAACCCGGAAGGATTGAAAGGATTGACAAAAGCGCTGCTCGTATCAAAATAAATGTATGCTTTCAAAAAAATATTAATAACTGGTAAGAGCTTAATAATAACGATACCTATGTGTCTCAACTCAATATAACATAATACAGGTATATAATTATTTGACCTTTTTTCAAATGCAGACTTCAATAGTAGAACTATTGATGCGATATTTGTATCAACTGAAGAGGCAATAATGGATCGATAAAAGTAAATCCTAAAATCGATCAATAGGACAAATGGCAGCGCACCAATTGATCTCAGCAGGAGCTCAAGTCTTTAATGTTAGCCTCAATCGCAACAGATGTGAATCAGTTTTAACTATATATATATATTCTCAATATATTTAGCTGCAAAGTATCCCTAACGAGAACTTTTGGGTATTGCTATCACACTGTAATGCCAGTCACGCAAATGGTTTTAATAATATTAACGCGAATAAAATCATATCATAGAAAAATAGTTCGTAACTATTTGAGAGAATAATTTTGTATTATCGAAATATCACGCAATTCTGTTATTTATTACTGCTATTACTCAAACTTTAATTATTTTGATTTAAAGAGTAAATTCTTATAAAAAAAAGTCTTCAAAAGATCATTTGATATGAATTACAAAATTGTATTTTTAATATATTCAATATCAACAAAATCTGAGCAAATAATATAGAATTGAGTATTTCTGGCAATAGTATCGTGTATTGTCTCAATTTTTCAACTCAACTAAAGTTTTAACTCAAGACATGAGACAAAATGCCGTCTTTTGTGAGACGAGAGAGTCAAAGAAAGAGGAGAGACCAGAGAGGAGAGAGAGAGAGAGAGAGAGCACATCATCGCCACCAAAATGTTTCGCTTCTGGACTTATTTTGAAGGGTCAGACATAAGAAATGGGTTCGGCCTTAAGTCTCCCAAAAACATAAAATAATGATCGAACCTGTTTTCAGTACTATTTTGAGCCACAAATGAATTAAGCGCTTATATGTGTATCAGTGAAGAGGAGAAGCTATTGAAAAAATCCCGACATAAGTGTCTATTACTCAAAGATGTTATTAAAGTTAGTTCAGGCCATCGAATCAAAAATAAGTTTACAGTAATAATTATAAAAAGTGATCATTAGCCCAAACGTTTGTAAATCTTTTTAAAATATATTATTTTAATATTGAGTATTCGGTTATTTTAAGTAAATTAATGTAAACGTAAACCATTAAATACTTTAATTACACTCAAATATGAGACTATTTTTGATCAAATCATAAATATAGTAATAAAATGTGAACAAAACCTGTGAGTTAACTGTTTTTGTGTGCAAAATAACTTGAAATTAGCGAATATGTTATATTACCTAAAACTAAAATAATAAGCATTCTATGAGCTAAAGGGATAGGACTAGTATTAGTAAAGTGTTGTAATAAATTAAGTCTAATAATAATAATAATACTAATAATAAATGAGTAGTGAATGCCGTCAGAAATTTGCATAATAGATGGCATATATGCAAAACACAAATCAATATAATTTCAATTTTTGCCAACTTCTGTCCTCTCAACTTATTCTAATCTCATGTTCGCAATACTGTACAAAAATTGCAAATATATGCTTTACCTGACACACACACATACACACAATTGTCTTTATTATCATATTAGTTAATAGAATATATTCTCATGAAATATAGAACACTAAAACATTTGTTATCTTCTTGTGAACAGAAGTCTCTGTTTTACAAAACATAAGAACAAAAAAGAGCAAAGTTTTTGATAATTTTCTGAAAATATTATTTTATTAAATATAATCAACAAAAGAGTTTTTCTTTTATTAATTTAATGTTAAGAAGTTTTATCTGATTTTGAAAGCAAAATATTTATGATTTTGTTCTTAGTTTGGGTACAAGTAATAGCTAAACATGAAAAAAGGGTCGAAACTATTGCAGTAATAATATATTTTTGAATAGTCTCTGTCTGTTTGCTTGTGAGGAGAATAGTATAATAATAAAAATAATTCACTCTTTTATAATATTTTAGACACTTATGTGATGTACGCTTTACACGAAAACGTTAAATATAAGAGTGCAGTACATAACAATCCTATCGTAAACATAAATATACGCTGTACTGCGCCCAACATATAATTAAAAGCATAACTCTTAAGAGATGTTTTAGTAGTAGTTCTTTAAAAACAGATATGCCGTCAGAGCTTTGGGAACTTAAGAGAAACATTTTTATATCACTTCATTTAGATTTAAAACTTTCGTATTTTCTTTAATTAGTGTTCAAATTTTTGATTCAATCTAAAAGACCATAATCAATAGTTATAGCGAACAAGTTCTTAAAAAGTTTCAAAAATTAATTAAATTTGACAAATGAGTCAATCAATTATTGAATTTTAAAAGTAATAATTTCTTCGATCATTTTTAAATATCAAATACAATTTGAAACATTCTCCACAATAACCTCAACATTTATTTGAATACAATTTTCAACAGTAAAGAGCGAACTAATGTTCGGTTGGGTGAGGACTCAAGAACAGGGAATTAAAATAATAAATATGTTGTAGAATAATGGCTACAAATACATTATAAATTAGAATGAAATGAAAAGTAGGAAAACGAGTTATAGTCGAGTTTTGAGTTACACTTCTAGATAGCAATGATCACAAATTATAAAACATGTTTTGATAAATAATAAAACCTCATTTTTCCTGTACTTTTTCCAAGATATTTGACTTATTTCAGAAATCTGTGATTGTACTGAAGCACAAATTATTTAGCTCTCACTGATAGCAAAAAATTACGATTTATTCCGTAATAATGAATGAAATTCTGATAATGAAAATGATTAATAATAAAAAACTAATTACAACTAACAGTTATCAGTATTTATGATATATTATCATTTTCACGTAGAAATCAATTAATTTTTCTTTAAATCATATCAATAATTGAGTATTTATAAGAATTTAATCAAATTTTCTTTTTAATTAATGGCTTAATTTTGGTTTAAAATGTTGAAAACACTGTAAATGAAAACACAATTAAAATATATTTATGAATAAAAAAGAATAGAAACTGAAACGAGGAGAAAGTGAATGAAAGCCATGATTTTGTGCTCATTTGAAAATTAAAAATAAAAGTTAGAGATGAGGTCAAAGAGCAGAAGTGGTTGAGAAACTTAATACCAATTTAAGTGAATGTAAATGTAAATCACGATAACGTTTTTAACAACAATATTGTATGAAAAGTTCGTGCAAATACGCTGTAAACAAGAATTCGATGCGACAGAAGATAAGAAGACTGTTACCAAGTCTAACGTTTATTTCCAAATAAGATAAAAGTGCGGCTCAGATCAAATGCATCACAATATAATCAATGAAATAATGCATTAACTGTATTTGCTATCGCTCTCTTATTTAGTATTGTTGGTATTGACTAAACAAAACTTTTATAATATAGAATAATTAGAATCATTGCAATAATTGTAATAAACTGTATGCAAAACAAAGTTCATTGAGATTTATGTCAAACATTCATGCGATTCAGATATGACTGACTGAATGCGGCTTTCATTTTAAGTTACTATAAAATAAAATACTACAGAATTACAATTATAAAACTCTGTCGTATTACTGATAATCATCAATATGTTTATTGAATGCGCAAACTTTTGTATCGTTATAAAAATTGATAGTTTTATGTTTTTTCCCAGAAATATGTATTAATTAATGTATAATATAAACAGAACTTTAAATATTGAGAAAGAGATATACAAACTCTGCTGATGAAGTAAAATATGAGAATAGTGTCCGATTTCATATATGTTTACTATAGCACTCATCAAACGAATCGATTGGTCTCTCTATTTGAGCCCTAAGTCCGCACTTGAATGGCATAGACTAACAAAAGTCTCATTCATTTTGAGCGACAATATTATAAGAACTCGAAATGCTAGTGATTGCAATCACTAACACTAATATCAATGATTTGGTCAGCAATTCATTCAATTGTTATTTACACTGCACTTCAAACTTATTTCAAGTCAAAACTTCAATCAATACTAATTACTTTCAGAGCATTTCTATAAATATGAATCTTTTCTTTTTATTTTAAATAAAATCATTTTATAACAAATCATAACTTATTCAAAGATTATTTTGAAAATAATAAAAAGCAGATATTTTGTAGAGCTCAGCAACTAATTAATTAAAAGCTTTAAAAAAATTTAAATTACTATTAAATACTATTTTAATATTGCTTTTTAGAAATATTAAACAAAAGCTGATTTGCATCAAATATAAAAATAGACTCAAATGAAAATTTATGGATCAATGGAAAAGAAGCCAATAGAATAAGAAGCAGTATTCGTGTCGTATAATATTCTACACACTATTTACTATAGAATTGCAGTCTTTATTACTTTTCGTTTGCGAAAAATGTTTATTTAGTCTGAAAATTATTCTTAATTTTTTGTCTATTGATTTGCCCAAAAATGTTTTATGACAATAGCGAAAGTTCATTTGACACCCAAACTAAAAAAAATCGCAACAATTTTCAACTAATATTAATCTCTCAAAAACATTAGCGAAACAGTGGTATGTAATAAAATGAGGAATAATAGCAAATAGAGTGTAATAACACACAAAACAATTTTCTCACTTAAGTGCTAAAAAGTTTTGAACAAAACAAATTATTTTTGTTCAAACATTTGTTTGTTAATGTTGTTTAAAGAAATAAGGCATAGAATATATTAAAGTGAGTGAGGAGTGAGTGCTAAATATAATACAATAATACTATTATTCAAATTTATTGCATAAATTTGCAGCAAAAAAATAAAAGTTAGAATTAAAGCTTTGTTTCATTGATTGAATAGAAGTGAAATGTGAACATCATTTATGATCTTTAGTTTCATTCCAAGTCAAACATTATAAATGATACGACTTTTAATAGAAAAGTAAAAAGTTTAAAGTGAAAACAGTAAAAGCGAAATAAATCACCAAAAATCTAATCACATGTGTCTATCAATGCTATAATAGTAATAGAATTTTTTTATTTATAAGAATAAAATACATAGAGAGCACCAAAATAGAGTGATTGCGATATTGAAGTTTTGTATTATATTGGATGTAAAGCCCAAAACCAAAACACACCCAAATAACATGATTTAGAGTAGAGCCAAATGATTGCCGCACTATTTTATTCATTTTTTATATTTTAAGGCCAATAACTGAAAGACTGGCCAAGAATTATAATTTTAGTGATCGAGAAGACAGCAAAAAAGGCAGAAATAAAACTAAATTGGAAAACAGTTAAGCAGTGGCTTAGCCTTTAATGGATTATAACTATTAGCAAAATCATAGATATAAGCAATTAATTAATGAGTTATTTTGAACTTTTTAAACCATTACTTTTATTATGCTGTTCAACAGCTTTGCAATTATTTTGTAATCAGTTTTATTTTTTTATTTATTTTAATTCATTCTTACATATGTTTGAATTTAATTTAAAAAATTGTTTCAATTTTGAAAAAGTTATAATAAGTTTAAAGAAATCTAATAATAGAGAATTGAAATTTGAATTTATAAAAAATAGGAACGATTATAAAAGGAGAGCATCGCCAATATTAATATAATGAGAGACATGAGGCTGTGATGTAGACCTAATTGCGAATGTTGGTCACGTCCGTTCATTTGGAGTGAAAGGCAAATGCATCACAAATTGACAGCACAGCCGAAAAAGAAAAGAACCAAAGAGAAAGTGGATGAGAGACCATCACTGGTACTCATAACTTAAGCAAAATGTTACGTAAGACGTTTCTCTCAAGGATATGATCTTTTAAGGGATGGGGAGATGAAAAAATAATGAGATTCTCTCTCACTCTCTATCTCTCAGCTAAATAAGAGGTATTTAACGCAAATTGAGTATTAGTAGTAGTAATGCTTTGATTTCTTCTTTTTTAGTTAATAAACTCCATTTCGACTTTTGGCAAATACACAGAAGTCACACAAATTCAGTTCAAACATAAAAATTGAATTAGAATTAAATGAAATTTCATTAAATTAATCATTTTTAGACTGAATTTTTGAGCAATTCTTTAAATAAAGTTTATTACGTAGAGAATAAATTTGAAAAATATTTCATGCAAACAGATATTAAGGGGAGATATTATTTAATAAATATTCGTATACTTTTTTTATTAAAATTTTCGAGTCTAATGAATAAATTGAAGCGTAAGTAATTCAAGTGATGGCATACGTTAGAAGATTAAGCAATAATTTTGATCTAAGATATAATGGAATAAATGACTAGAAAAGGAAGATAAAAACTGATCATCAAGAGGGAGAAAAAGCGCTAACTTTCATGTTTTTCTCGGTTTATTTCAATACAAGCAAACTTCTAATGTTAATCAAATCACTATTTGTTTAAATAAATAATTAATTTAATTCATTACTAATGTACTGCATAAGTTAAATAGTTATAACTTATAATTCTTTCGAAAAACACGAAAATTATTTAATTAACTCAATATTAATATAAATATAAAAATTAGTTTCCATTTTGTGTCCTAATGTTTCAAAATTTTAAAAATAAATAATTTGTTTAAAAACTTTAATTATCATTATGGATAAAATTCATTCAAAAAATCCAGTTTTAGAATATAAATATACACTAATTTATGAAATAATTTGAATTATCATTAAGTAATATATCGATCAGTCAATGCAATTGGCAGGACGTTAGACACGGACACGAGTTTTCTATTAAGGTTTTGACTTTTAAATGGATATAAAGTCGAAACTTAAACTAAATCTTGAGAATAAATACAAATTATGGCTAAATCATTAACCGAGAACTGAATATTTCGAATGCTATTTGACAGCACTCTTGGTCTATAAAATATTATATTCAACAATAATATTATGTATAATATAATAACAAGTTATTATTGAAGCCGAGAAAAGCCATTAAGTTTTAGTTGTGTTGATAGTGATGGCAGTGAACGCATTTCCAGAAAATACCACTAATATTATCACTTTTAGCAGATCTCATCCGACAAAAATGGTCTTAAAATATACAAAAACAGATAAACACTCAACTTTATGCACACAAAGATTGTGATTTAACATTTGGAGCAACAAAAGTGATAGTTACTGACTCGTGTCGGCTGCAGAACACCAAATGGCCACAAATGTGTCATAACAACAATATCGTTATAATAATATTGCAAAATACAGACCAACAAATCTGATAAAAGAAATTCTGCTCAAATGTTCTTTCATTTGATAAATGACTTAATCAGATATTAGGAGAAATATTAAAAATTGTTAAGAAATAGTTTCTAAGAAAATGCTTAAAAAACAAATAATTTAAACTCATTATAAAATATAGCGTAAAACAAGATTACGAGCATTTCATAACTATCTTACTTCTTAACAGTAATTAAACAAATAATGTTTTATTACATTTTAAGTCAATATATTAAACATTATTAACTATGGAGAGAGTGATAAAAGCATAAATATTTATAAGAAATCTTTATTTTAATTAATGTTAATAACTTCTGTATAATTCAAATGATAAAAAATTTTTTGTGAGCATAAATATTATCATTTAAGCCAAATCTATAATAAATTCTTCTGCGAGAGATTTACAATAATTCTAACATACAGTACAGAAAGTTAATAAAAATCAATTAATTATAGATTTTATAGAGAGTTATTCTAAGATCTCTCTCTCTCTCTCTTTACCTGCTCTTTACTAATGAGGGATTATTGCGAGTGTGTAATAACAATTTAACAGAGTAGAGTTTATAAAAGAGATGCTGTCTTATAATTTATGTTAAATTTTCAAAATATATTAGAGATTTTGATACAGAAAAAGTACGAAATCTAAAAAATAAAGGGTCATTAAAAACTAATTGGATTTATATGGCATTTTTTCAGGATAAACATTTTGTTTAGTCTTTTTCTTTTATTAAAAAATATAATAGATTTTTCTATTAAAAAACAATAAAAAATCATTAAATAGGCTCTAAAAGTCATTTATAGGCAAAATAGTACCTAACAGTCAAAAAAAGGCAATTATAGGCATTTATAAATGTGTCTCAAATGACTTATTTTGATGTGATTCGGACTCATATTTAACTCCTGAATGAATTAAATGAAAAACAATAAATAGGAAAAATACTTTTTTCGCAGCCCTATTAATAATTTTTTATTGCTTAACATTAAAATTATGTATTATTTGTTAATTTATGTTAAAAAAAAGAAAGTAATTACTAATTTATTTTGAAATTCTCGTCAAATATATTGATGTAATTCCTTTAGATATTCGAAAAATATTCTTTTATTTTTTTTATATTACAATAAAAGTTATTTTAATAACGAATTAAATATAAGTTGAAATTATAGTATATTTCGTGTCATTAAAGAATTAAAAGAGTTTCTATAATATTAAATATACAGTATTACTACGCTATACAGTAATAAAAATAATGACAATAAAAGATACACTAAAATAATTGAAGAAAATATTTCACGGCTCATAAACCGTTCAGTACTATCAGCAAAACCAACGATTGGTTTATTTTTTGTTTTGCTTCACTCTTCAAAATTATCCCATATTTGTGACCGAAAACAGCAGCAAAAATACACAACATTTGCGATCTAAATAATATCTAAACTGTTGTCGTTGTGAACGCCATCAAAATGATAACAAAGAGTCCATTCAATCTTCTTAGTTGTTTGCAATTTATGTTATCTAACAGTCTATGTATTATATAATATCAATATTATAAACATAAACCTGTTCGCCTACTCTTTATGTCTAAGTAAATGAGAGCGAACGTACTGAAGCATATATTGTATTCATTTATTACTAGTAATTATATAAATATATTGATACAAACTCTGATTCTTAAAACTTTTGACAATCAATCTAATGAAATGAAAAGTAAGTTAAATACAATTTACTCGTCTAACTCTATTTATATTTTCTTATCTTCAAAGTCAGTTGAGAATAGTCTACCCGACGGTCGCTAAACGACCTCACTTCGGAACTTACTTCTGTAAAGACTAGAAATCAAAAATTGCTAAATTTTATTTTTATACACTTTGTTCATCTGTCTGACTATTTTCTATTTGCATATAAATATGGGTTTTTGTTCAATGCCATCGACAGTATATATACAGAATTGTACAGTTATATACGTATTGTATTTGTATGAAATGATTGTAAAAATGTCATTCTTATTGGTTTGAGATACTTAGTCTGCACTGCATTGAGACTACATTTTTAGAATATAAGATAATCATTACAATAAAGGGCGAACAGGCTTTTAAAATGAAAAACTATAAGTTTCATCAAAATTAGTTTTCTTAGAGTAAACGTTAAAATAGTGATAAAAATGGAATCCATAGGAATGGAAATGTGAATTAGAGGGAAATCAAGAAAATGAGCGGGAATGGGATGGGAATCATATTTTTGTAGGTTTCTATCACTATCTACTCTAAAATGAAAGCGTTATCTTATTGTCTCAAACAAATTAATTTGAAGTAAAAATCTTTGGTATAAAATAAAATTTGAGAACAAGTGTAAAGTTTTTGGTGAAAGGAAATTAATTTTTACAAAATTCTTTAGTTTGAGACAAAATAAAAGAATTCTCTTATAGCGAACGATAATAAGACAAAAACAAAAGCATTGGTCAATAAATCTCGATATTAATTGACTGAACGAAAGCAAAAGCTTGAAAAATAAGTAACAAAATGACAGTAATATTTACGATGACATAAGTTGTTAATAAAAGACATATTTCTATAGAGATGACAATAAGTGCTTCAACAAAAGCCAATTACAATCAAACTATAAACTAGTGGTTGACTTGAAAACAAACAAAGCATATGAAAGTGAAGTGAACGAAAATTTAAACAAAAAGTTAGCATAAATACTGAGCATAAATAAAAACACAACTAACAAAAAATAGTCTAAGACTTGATATACGATAATTGAGATTTTTTCATTTCTCTAAAAGGTTTGCTCAAAAGTAGGTTTACTTCTAAACATATAAGAAAAAACACAGCAAGAGATTCAAGTGAAAAAATGCAACCATTTTCATGTGTGTGCACCGAATTTCGCTAACAAGAGTGAAATCTGAATGAATAAGAAGAAATAGCAGTTTAGATTAGAAACCGCTTCGATTTTAATACTTGAGAAGGAGGAGAATCACAACGTTTTAAAAAAATTCCTATAAATATATAATTTAAATGCAAATTCAAATTTACATGAATTTGGAAAATAAAATTTGAATATCTTATTTTTCAGCATTTGAATCATCGAATCAACATTTATTATATGATAGAAATAGAAAAAAATTTACAAACAAATAAAATAGTGTTAAAACTAATTTGAAATGAGAGCTCATCAAGTTTTCCAATAGAAAAGTGTATTATATTATATGAGATTATAATTATTTAAATTAATATGTTTTGGAGGCAATCATTTTATTTGAGAAAAAAGAATTTTAATGTTAAAGAGAAGATATATTTTAAAATGAAAAAAGAAAAATAGTATAGCAATGCCTAATACATAATACACACCATTTGGAGCTCAGCGTGTAATCAAAAATTGGTAAAATACCACCCGAAGAGAGAATGAAATGTTTTTCGGTGAATGAAATACGTTTAAAAACTTTTGGCTAAGCCGTCACTGAAATACAATTGAAAGAAAGTCTAAATATGTTGAAATATAAGACCCAAACTCAACAGAAGAGTCGGCTTAACAGTGGTGTAGACCTCAGCTCGATTCCATACTTTGATAAACAACTTTCATTACTCTATTGAATATTTTAGCAAAAATTATTTGCAGAGAAAGTTCAATGTTTTGAACTTTGACATTATTTAATAATTATTAAAAATAATTATCAATTCATAAATCATAACTTATTTAAAATTGCAATTTATAAATATGTTAATTGGTTTGTATGCTTCTCAACCTTATAAGTATTGAGACCATTGTTCTGTTTTAGCAATTGATTGCCTGTCGTGTACTTTATTTAGTTTGTAACGCAAATTAAAACTTAATTAATTTGCTTCAAGTTTATCAGTATTTATATCGCAAAAGACCAGTAATGGTTCCGCCACTCGAACACACATAACAGAGTAGAGAAAGAGAGAGAAGTAAAGAAAGAAATTTCCCTCCATTTGAACCTCTGTTTGAGTCTCGATTCGAACCAATCACTGAATTTGAAGAACAGTTTGAGAGAAAAATAAACCAAAGTCTAAGTGAAACCAATGGACAGAATTGGAGTGAAGTTAAACTTTGTTAAACTTTGAGCACTTGTACAGAACCGCCTATTTTGACATTAAAAAGAACTCATTTCTCTCTCCGTTCCTAAGAGTGGGTCTCAAGAGAAGTCTCAAAAACTCAAAAGAGAGCAGAATCTAAATTAAATTGTTTGCTCTGAAAAGGTATTCAATGAATGATATGTTGAGAGAGAAAGAGAGAGTACAGAGAAGAGGGGAAAGAGGCAAACATTAAATATAAACATATATAAATAGATTAGTAATAGATTATTAATAAGTGATCTCTAAATTAAATGGAATGTTATTATATTTGTTATTGTGTGATATGTTCGATAGCTAACAGTCATGCTTTGAATTACATTTATTGTTGACAAAATGCACATTTTCATAAACTTAAATATAAAGCAATTCTCTATGTCCTGCAGGTCTCTCACAGTCTCGTACATGAACTTTAATATTTTTGTAAAAGTTTGCAAAACTTGATATCTATTAGAACGTTGTTCGCACTCATATGGAAATGCATACCAAACATGAATGTTATAAAAGTGTATGGACTCGTATGGACTCAAAGCGAGTCAACATTTTAGGAGTTAAGTGTCGGTCAACCAAAGAGGCAATAATAGCAATGATAGTGAGTGGAGTCAGTGCTGTGACAGTGCTGTGCGACTCACTTTCTAATTCAGTGATTTTTATTTTATTTTTTTATTACATTAGACAGGAATTAGTATTCAGAGAGTGTCTCAGTTTTCGCTTCGACTAAATTTAATAATAGAGTCAGTCTTTCAGTATTCGGACCAAACATCAAGTCTTGCATTCATTTTCTGTCTAATAACCGAAACTTAGACTTCAGTTCGGATAACAGATAAAATCGTAATTAAAAATATTCAAATTTAAACCCATTTTTATTACTTATAATAAACTTTTTATTCTCATTAATGACTTATATGTAAGAGAAATAAAAAGTAACCGAAAGCAGAAAATAAACTGAAAAATTGTTAAAAATTTGAGTGAAAATTGACTGCAATTAAAGATTGCTTTAAGTAATGAACAAATAATTTATGTTTAAAGTGAAGAAAAATGTAAATTCAATACAAATGAGAAGAAGTGAACAATAATTAACTCACCATTTGATGCGAACTTCCTTTTGGTATAAATGGCATCACATTCACGACAAACAAATTAATTGATTATAATTAGACTCAACTTTGCTTTTGTCTCACATTCAGAACTTTACTTCAAATCAAAGTTATTATATATTATTATTATTTAATCAAAGTTTAGGCAAAAGTCATAACAAATAATTGAATCACAATTGAGAGCAATATATGTATTCAAAGTATGACTACAAGTGTCTCATTTGGTCAATAAGTGTAAGTCTGAGCCAATTATCTCAATATATGATTTCGATATTCCATTGATTTGCATAAAAATCTAAAAATATTTAAATCAATTATTATTTAATTATTATAATTAATAAATTTAGAGAAATATTAGTATTGAAGTGAAATTGTGATCACATTTACGTAATTAAAAGTGAGTTTGTTTTCAATTTATTAATAAATAATAATTTTTAGATTCAACTCAAACATAAACTTAAAACAATTGAATTATATTTACTTTTAATTAAGTTTTTATTATTTTTTGCAAATTTATACCAATTGTATGACTTGTATAGCATTTAGTGATTGGACTTAAACAACAAATAAAGCAATAAAAAGTGGATTTAATGCCAATTATATAATAAAATTGTATTAAAACAAAAGCATTTATTACACACTTTTTTCTTATTTAATTAATTTCTTAAGAATTATTACTGAAGTCAAAGTCAATGCAAACTTGTTTTACACAAAAATTGAGTGAATATAAGGAATATTGAGTTAAATACAAACAGTTGAACAAACGTCTCAATACACGTCTCAACACATTCAA
>JAQGCH010001855.1:0-14237 GCA_034699485.1 Nanhermannia elegantula | reverse complement strand
GTTTGTTATTAAAATTACAGGTATAGTATATTTAAAGATATATTTAAAATACGAATGTTTAGCAAAATATTTTAATCTCTATTAATTAATAGTAATTTAATAATAAATAAGCGAAATATTAAATCAAAATGACATCAACTCTATTCTTTAGCATAGCTTTAATCACTACCATTATGTTAACCATTATTAAGTTATTTATCAATTAATAATAAAGTGCATTTTTAACATGCAATTTAAATATACATTGGTAACCATTAATATTTAATAAATAGCAAAATCTATCAACAAATGGGTAAGTTTGAGACTATTGTATTGAAGTTTTAAAAGAACATCAAAATTAAACAAATTCATTATTAGAAAGTTTGGTCAAAAGATTGAAAATTAGATACAATTTTGTACATTAAATAGAATTGATTGCAACCTCTTCTAATATCTAATATTGACTTAAGCCTTGCATATTTATAGCAAACAGTTTAAGAAAATTACTCTTCACTATATACATATGTGTGACAAATAAAGTTTTGTGAGTAAATGAATGCATTTTCATAAAGAATTTCATTAAAGCTGTATATAAGAAAAGCAGATAATATTATTTGAATTAATGCTAAAAAATTTAATATGTTTACCATTTTTATCTCCATTATGCTAATTGTCTTAATTAATATAAATGCAATTGTATGTCACGGACAGAATAAACATTTGATAAATGAATAAGTTTATGCTTCAAATAATTTTCTGTCTATACCACATAAAGTGTAACTTTTAATTAAATTAAACTTCTAGTTTACCTTCAAATGATTTACATAATTATAATTTGGACTTAAGTTTGAGTTTATTATATGAACTTTTTCGTAAATACTTTATAATAATTTCCTTTTTAAACTAATGCTCATTCACGCGTATATTTAGATTTAAGCGTACATAACATAAAGTATCAATAGATACAAAAAATAAATTAGCATGCAATCAGTTTATAGCTAATATTTTTATTAGGGTAACAATATTATGTCATTTTCAAAGTTGGTCAGCTTATGTTGTATTGTTTCACATATTCATATATTGTATATTTGAATAAATATTTCAATATTTTATAATATGAATTGTTTACAATTAAGTGATTTGTTAATCTATAAATTCCTGTTTATTCTGCCGATTCATGCAAATCAACTTAACCTCTGGCCCACTGATGATGAAGTCTTTAGTAACGAGATCTTATCTGAAGATAAACCTGAAAAACATGAAGAGGTTTACGAATTAAATGCATTGCAAACTATAACTTCACTCAAACTTTTGGATCAAAGACTTAAAAGAGTTTATGCTTCGAGTGTTGAAAAGAAGCTATATTTTTATCCACTGATGTGGAAAATAAGTCGAAGATATGTCAGAAAATTAATAAAAAGAACTAAATATTATTCGAAGAAATTGAAAAAATCTGATAATCAGATATCTGTTGAATCTGATTATGAGAATCAAGTGTTAAACGATTGGTTTAATCATCAGAAAAGAGTTAAGGACGCTATCGTTGAAATTAATTTAATTTTAGATGAGTTTTGTTATAAGTTTAATGTAATTAAATGTTGAAATTAAAGTCATTAAAGTAATAAATATAAAATTGTCTGTACTCACTAGTGCTCAAAATTCAAATAATTATATCTGTACAATACATATAGAGTTGGAATTCTGCTTACCGGTGCGATTTTTGGCAAATTTTGCCCATTTCTGCTTAAAAATTATGCTTTTTATGCTCAAAATTATTCATTTATGGCCAATAAATTGCTTTATTCTAAAAGGTTTTGCTTATAATTTAATGAAATTTATATATTTTACATAAAAATAGATATTTTAATTAATTAACTTTTAATTGAGACCATATAAAACAATTAAACTTTCTCATTGACAAAAACGGAAGGATATCTTTGTATTAATTGCCAAATTACCGGTATATATGTTTAGATTTTACAAAACTGATGAAATAAATACTAAAGATATACAACACAATAATTATTTGTCTGAATAATTTTTAAAATAGTAAAAATTGTATAATTTTTAATGTCTTTTCTGCTTAAAAGTTCAAAACGTCTGTTTTCTGCTTAACTTTTCAAAAATGTCTATTTTTCTGCTTAAATTGAGAGTTCGCGCAGTCCTTCTCCTTCTCAAAGAATTAGGAAATTCCTCCGTTTTAATCATTAAGGGAGGGTTTCCTTTTCAATTCCTTTAAGCAGAGTTGCATTTATGCAGATTCCGCATCACTAAAGTCATAAAAAACGCCAAAGTTATCGCCAAATACCAGGACGTGATCATAAAGAGCTTTGTTGACTCAAATCCATGCCTCAGATGGTGTCCGACTCCCGGCTGTCTCAATGCAATTAAAGTCAATTTTGTTGATTTCATTTCAATTGAATGCAAATGCGGTTCAGTTTTTTGCTTCTTATGCGGCGACAAATGGCACGAACCGACCCCTTGTTATATACTCGAGAATTGGACCAAAAAGTGTTTGAGACAGTCAGAAGACAGGATGGATTGCAAGACCACTAACTGGATGGTGATCTACACTAAAGTCAGTACTAATACCTGTGCCTACTCTGTTAGGAGTGTCCCAAATGCAAAGCTATCATCGAAAAGAGCGGCGGTTGTGATGACATGAGATGTGGTAACCCTCAGTGTGGATATAAGTTCTGTTGGATCTGTTTGTCTGACTTGTCTAAACACAAAAACGGTTATCGTAACAAACGCGAAGAAAGCCAATCATCAGAGAGGGCTAGACTTGAGCGCTATATTCACTTCTGGACACAATTACACTTCAAAATGTTGACTATAAAATGCAAGAATTGCACAACAGAGGCATACCTTGAATTGAGGTGTTGTTCCTCAAGAGAGCGGCAAACACTATGCAAATGCAGGCAAACTCTAACCTATACTTATCCGTTCGCTTATTATCTTTCAAAGAACAATTAGTCGGAGATCTTTGAAGACAATCAGTCAGACCTTGAGGTAAACATTGAGAGACTCTCTGAATATCTGGATTTGGAATTCGATAAACTCAATGACAATTATACATCAAAGACCTCAAGACTAAAATTATGGACATTACTGGTTATTGCGATATAAGACGCAAAGCGTTAGTCGATCACGTGTTTGAAGGATATCAGAAGAATTATTGGAAATTCGCTTCTTTTGATTAAACTATAATTAAGTATTTTTTCTTAGTTATTAAGATGTTTTGGCAATCATTTCACTTGAGAATCAAGTTTTTAAGACATCGACAAACTTATGATTTTTAAAATCAATTGTTTGTATCGTATTCTGAGATAAGTATGAAATTATATATTTAATTGATATTAAAAGTCTAATTATTAACATTTATGCAATTTTTTATAAGAGAATCAATTTAAAAAACAATTTTTTACATAAATAAACAAATAATAAAGTTATGAATTAGAAAGTGATGAAAATAATGATAATTAAATACTCGCAGCAGTGAATATGATCTCTTTTTCTTTAATTCCATAAACATTATTATTATTAGTCTTTCTATCTAACGAGTCTTCTAATAATGGCTTATATTCGAGCTGTTGGTCATCCCATTCAGAGCCTCGTCGAGAGCTTTTTGCACTTTTATTACTAACAGATTTTTCGCAGTCAGTATCACTACTTTCTGATGATGAAGAGTCAGAATCATCGTTACGAACGAAAAAACACGTCACCGCTGCGATCACTGCCTGAAAAATAATTCAATAATTACAGAAATATTGACCAATAATTAGATTATTAAACAATTATTACTCCGAGCAGTGAAAAGGCAGCCATAATAGTGCTGGCGATTGAAAAGTCAAAATTTTCCGAAAGCCAACCACCCAAAGAAGGACCGGTCACTTCACTTGAATGTTAGCAAATAATTAAAAAAAATTAATAACAAATTCATAATTAAAAAGTGATTTATAATATACCCCAACGAATACATAGCACTCCAAAGTCCAGAAACTAAACTATAAGTCGAGACACTGTCTGAAAATCCTTCATCACTATAAAAAACAATTAAAAGAGTTGAAAAAATAATTAATTGTTAACTTAATTATACATACAGTGCAATGTCTAGTATGGATTCAAAAGTAGGAATGAAAGCGATGGCATACGCGAGACCTATGAGTGCCATCGACGCCACACTCATTATTAGAGTCGGATTGAGAGGAATCAGAAAAGAAGGACCTAATAATAGCAGTCCACCACAGCTTAAGAATAATCCCAATGCCATTATTGGGAATTTGTTGTCAATACGTCCCGAAAACCAGCCAACGATTGGTGAGAATACAGTATAAGCGGCTGATAATAACAGGAATACAATGCTTACGTATTCAGGACTTATATTCATTTCACGAAAATGTGGTTCAACTGTTGGGTCCAAAAAGCTTATGGTTTGCGACACAATCACCACAACAATCCCAACCACAAGAACTTGTGGAATGGAAATGAGTTTTAGGTACGAACCCGACGGACCCTTTTGTATCTTGTTTACAGCTGAAAAATATATTTGCATTAATTAAAACTTATTCAAAAATTTTGAGATATTTTTCAACTTTTAGTCAATATTTGTATTAATTTATTAATAATTACATTGAATGGGTTTTATTATTATCCAACAGATAGGAATATTGATGAGCATAAGGCCTCCGAGTGCATAGAATGGCAAACCATATCCCCCCAAACCATAAAGTCCACCACCAATTGCTGGACCTAAACTCATGCCCAGTCCAACACATGTTTCAATGAAACCCTGAATAAGTTAAATAAACTATTATTTGTTAAATCATTAAATAGTAAAACTTTATGGCTATATAATAATAAAGTAAACATAATTATCTGGAGTTCCTTTTCTTAACTTAGAGGTACTGTACCTCTATTTATGTAACAGTACTTGTATATGCAGTAAAAAGCTGGGAATCTGACCCTTGTATTCATTATAATTAATGCTGTCCATAGGCTCGAAAATGCCGAGCCTGAGCCTGAGCCTAGACTCAAATCCTAGAGCCTGAGCCTTGAAATCTTTCATTACTATCAATTATATACAGTTTATTTATTTGTTTAATTTTCGGAAGAGTTTTATAGATTTCTCATGTCTTAACACTACCTTTTAATGTCACCAAATTAAGAGAATCCCTTAAGTTGGATACCAATAAATTTTTGTTATGTGAGGCGACAGTAAAAATTGAAGGTATGATATATTTCAAAATTGCTACAGACTTACAATTAAATTTAGGTTAGGTTAGGCCTGAGCCTATGGACAGCATTAATTATAATGGGAAAACTTAGCATAAATCAGTGCCTGAATCGCTTTCACTATATCAAAGATTCGCTATATATGGGTTCACTATATCGAGGTATTACTGTAATAGTGACTCAGTATTATTATTATATTTCTGTGACATTTATCTCTTGGAATTTATTAAAAGTTGGGAATTATTTAATCAAAATCATAAATTTGTTTGTCTGATAGCATTCAAACTTGACGTTTGATATAATTATCAATAAAACAGTTTTAATTGAAAATATTTTACAGAATTTTTTAATCAATTCAAATCAATTTGTTATAATTGATAATAAAATTTGAAAAAATATTTAGTAATTTGCACTTAAATCTTAAATAACTCATTTGAATAGCTATTACCCCACCACTAGTTTAGGATATGATTGGGTGATATCAATAAAGCGTAAACTATTCTGAACGATAGTTGTAAATAATTTTATTGACTGATAAGTTTACAACATTTGTCATAAATTAATATTTTATTTTAATGTTAATAACAAAACAAAACTGAAATACGGTGTGATATACATAAGTAATTAATCTTTTTATTACATTCAGGTCCTGTTCACGTTTAGTGTTAGAAAAAGACAATTCTTTGTATTAAAAGTTATGATAAAGAATTTCACAATTAGTATTCAGGCTCTAATATCTCATTCTTTTCTGCAAATTTCTAAGGAGTTATGTTTATAATGAACCAGTTTATCCCCTTTAAGAATGAACGATCGGGACCGGCATTTACTATAAAGGGTTAGCTATACTCACAATTAGTTCAGATTTAGTTATAGTCAACTCTTCACTATAAGGGGGGTTTCAAATAATAAGAGAATAAACTGCATTATGTTTTGATTAGGAAAATAACTGTTTCACGCCGTTAACAAACTCACAACTCATGACTTGTTTTTTGAATTTCTAAATCAAAACCCAAAGTGCAAGATATGTCAAAATTTGTTTAAAACTTTTTAGGCATTGGTTAGAGCATAAACAGATATAATTATATAAATTGAGAGTATATGTATCAAAAGATTCTTGACATATATAAGGCTCAAGTACAGGAAGTACAGTAAGAGTATATGATTGAGTAAACAAGTGTTTGAAATAAATAAAATTTTGAACACATATTACTCACAAAAGCAGTTCCAATATTATCGGGAAAGACTTGCATAATAATAGTGTATGAAGCGGTTGAAAAGGCCGCCGCACCCAAGGCCTCAAAAATTCTGACTACAAAACAATAAGCTGTAAAAGTCGGCAAATCTTCGATTCTGTCCAATACGCCGAACAGTACATTACTGGCACCGGTTATAAAGACACCTGATATTAGCATAAATTTAGGTCCAATTATTGGTATGATTTTTCCTGATATGGGACTAATAATCATAATCACAAGAGCATAAACACTGAACACAAACCCATATATAGTTTCGCGCATTCCTTTCTGAGAGGCTTCGAGTGGAAAGAATGGCGCTATGATTGACATCGACAGCATTGATGTAAAACTAACAACTGATAAACAAACTAATGTCAATTTCTGGTCCAAACTGTAATTTGCTTTTAAATTTAAATTTGAAACTGAGAGTCTTCGCTGTGGAGCTATTGGTTGTCTAACAAACAGTGGATGAGTACCCCGAGGAGTCGCGCCTTGTGATAGAGACCTCTTCGGGTGGTGGTGGTGTCTCATTCGGTTTTTGGTTCTACCTCTTGTGTGGTGTCTTTTCACTGAATAAATTGTTACTTTTGAGTCATCAATAACTGTATGTTTTGTTGGCTTAATAACTATCATGTTTTCCATGTTTTGATCCGTGTTTTGAACCATTTTCTGCAAAATTGAGATTAAAATTATTTTCAGCTATTTATATATCAAATAACAATTTCGCTTAGCTTTTAAGCTAATATTACATTACCTTAATGTCGAGTGTGATAAACGAGTGCTGTTTTGTTATGTATTGTCGTCTATGGCAAGAACCCAACTGAACAATTGTCTGTACCATCGTATTGATGATGAAACTTGAGTTTTATGCGTTTATCTTATCTGTGATGAACTTATTGAATATAATCAATAACTCATTGTTTTTAAACAATTTTTATAAAAACTTGTTGAGATTCAAACATAATTGCATTACTTTCTAATGCTATACATTAATAGACACACAAATAAAAACTAAATGAAATACATTAAAAATTTTTGTGCGATAAAAAAGAAGTAGCGATAATGTCAATGAATATGAGGTATTAAGAGATTTCTAAACTAATATTCAAAATGACATTTTTACAGATTTATTATTAGAAATGCAAGTGTGATGTCAAGTATTTATGACTCTTTCTAAGAGAATTAAGTTTTATTATGAAAGATATGATATTCCCTGTATTGCTAACTTTTCTGCCAATGAAACTATATTTGGCTCTTTTTTTGATAGCAAGTTCTTAATTATATATATGAATATATTTTTAATTTAATTGCTTTAATAGACTGTTGCTGTAAATGAAATTATTTTGCTTTTCAATTTATGTATTGCACTGTATTAGAAAATCCCAACTATCGACACACTTCATACTAAAGTTAGTTTTGGATAATAGCTCTCTTATGTAAAATCAACCCTATTATTGATAAGCCTTTTATCAGTACTAATCAAAGTACTGGTTAGAGTCAAGTATGCTCTGACGTAAATCAGCAGAAATTCACATATAATGACATTAATGAATGTGTCGTGTATAGGGTTGTATAGATTGTAATTACATGAATATTACAGTATAAGATTACGCGTAATACGTATTACGTGAATAATAAATGTAATTTAAATGTAAAATTTCTGTAATTATTTTAATTTAAAATTTTAATTAAATTTAATTTAATTTTAATTTTAAATTTTAATTTAAAATAAACTTTCTGTAATTATTTTAAGATTAATTATGATTAAACTTATATTGATTATGAAGCTAAAGGTGAGGTAAAAATAATTGTATTTCAAAAATGATAAAATTTTACAGAATTTTAAAAATTCTTAAGCACATTAATATTACGCTCAAAAGATATTTACACGTAATATTTCAACCCTATTCATATCTTATGATGAAGTCATATACATCGACATACACCATATACCGTACACTACTGTACTTCTGTCTAAATTTGTTTTTGGCCGACTATTTCAATATACAGTTTATCCCCATTATAGTGAAACAGTTGGTACCGAAAAATGCCTTTACTATAACGGAGTTTCACTATAAGCGAATACAAGTTAAACAGCAATAAAGTTATATAATTTTACCCAACTCTTCACTATAAGAGGGTTTTCACAATAACGGGGTTCACTACAACGGGGATGAACTGTACTTTACAAATGCGTTATACAGTACAGTACAGTACAATACAATTTATATCAAATAATGAGCAATAGTATTAAAAAATACTAAACTTAATACAAATAAATTGCTATAAATCTTAAAACTAGTGGTAGTTTAATATTATAAATCATTTTATTAAAATAAATTTTATAAATAAATTTAAGAATAACTTAATTTTTTATAATTAAAAGTTTACAGAAAGCTAACAAACTTTGACTGGTATAATATATACCATATATATATATATATTATAGTGATAAGAACCAATGTAAACTACCGGTATATTAATGCTTTTCTATGGATTCACTCAATCTCGAGGCCAACAAAACCTCGCAAAAAATGAACAGAACATAAACAAATACTATAGTTATTTACAAATCAACTTTTGCAGTCAACTGCACTATAGTTGGCCTAAAAAGCTAGTACTTTATCATCTTTAGAGCTTTTTTGTGTACCGGTAGAGCTGTGTTTATAATTGTTAAACAATTTTATATTAAATCTTTAGCTTTTTTTTGTTCATAAGCTAATCAAAAGTGAATCTAATATTTCTGTAAAAATATTTGTCATTAAAAATAATTTCAATCAAACTGTTTATAAAGATTTAGATTTGTTTAAAAAACAACTTTTTTGGTTAAATTATATAAAAATAAAGTAATTTATTTACAGACATGAATCATATCTATATGTAATTGGAAAATACATGCATTTTATAATCGAGTTTATTATAATTTAAGATAATTATTGTTAAGATAACTGCACTTTATGTTAACAACAACCTTAAAGTTAGATTTTATGTAAATATCATTTGGAAATACCATACGACTCAACATTATGTGTTAGACCGCTATTAAACTCACAAAACTTAACCATATATTAAGTGTCTTTCAACTCAATGAGCTCTCCCTTAAAGTAAACTTTCTTTTGATATAATAATCAAACCATAAAACAAATCAATTAGTTTTGAAAATATTATAATATATAAAAATTTATAAACATTTAAATCAAATCATAACCTCAGGTAAACAAAGATAAGGGAAGTGTTGTATCAAATGTTTGGACGCATTTATTCTAATTATTAGTTAATATTTTATAACTTAATTGAATTGCATTTAAATAATTATTTTCAATAATTTCTAACAAATGAATACAAAATGAATTCTTTATAAAAGTGAACACAAACTAATGTCAAATAGAATTTCAAAACATAAACAAATGCGTGAATCACGTGATAAATGCGTTCTTATTATTAGTTAAGAAATGAAACATAAATCTGTTTATTATAATGAGAGCTCATTATAAGCGAAATTTTTTATAATATTAATTCTAAAATATAGGGAAATAAATAAATTATTTATTTTGTTCACTATATCGAGAGATTCCTTATATTCTACGAATATTATTGGTAATCATTATAACGAGAGTTAACTGTATTATAATAACCTTCAAATACCAATAACACAGCTCTGAGAGCATGCGTTTGGACCACTGCTTAAGCACGTGTTCTCACCTTTAATACACAGTAAACACAACACAATGGCTGACATGCAGTGAATCACATAATAATATAATTTTATTGATAACTAATTAAATTATTTAACTATTTAAACAACAAATAAATATTTAAATAATGCTTGAAATCGATGAACACAATAAAGACGATTGCATTAAATTAATTAATTTGATTGTATGTGAAATGCCTTTAATCAAGACTTTCAAAGACAAACACCTTTTGGAAAGACTTTTGCATTTGATTGCGATTATCGACACTTCATATGAGACAAATGGTTCCAAAGATTATCAGATTATTAATTACGAGTCAGAGACCAAAAGACAGTTATTTATCAGGGGATGGCTTTTGACGTATTATAACGCCAAGTATTTTATCGATAGCTTAGATTTTAATGATGACGAAGACAGGAGTAAAGTTGCGATTCTTGTCATCAATATTTTGTTTAAATTAAGACATTCTCTTAAAGATGTTGAACAATATCTCGAAGACTGTGATTCATTCATTCAGTTCGACGAACAGCTCAACGACATCACCAGGTCTTACACTAATTGACTGTTTATTTTACTTATTGTTTAAGTTTTATAAACTTTTGAAAGCGAAAAGTCTTTACATTAAACTTGTTTTAAGTTTTTAAGTAATGATTCATTTTTATACTTAATTCATAGCGTAGTCACTATAATGTTATTTATTTTTTGTGATTATTTGTGTTTTTATATCATTTAAAATACAGTTTATTTCTATTGTAGTGAATTTGGTTATCGTGAAAAACCCTCTTATTGTGAAGTTTTGTCTATATCTATGTAAATGTACTGCTGCTTAACATCAAGTCTTTTATAGTAAAACCCCGTTATAGTAATCATTGTCGTTCATCACTGTGATCGCTATAAAGGAGATAAACTGTACTTTATTTTAAACCAATTACTAATATCTCAAACATAGAGTGAATTATTTAATTGTGAAACTTTATTACTTATTAAATGATAATTTTGTTAACAACAGATTTGATAAACTTCTGGAAATACTTCAGAACGATCTCAACAAATGGAAATCTGAAGCGGGGTATTATAAAGTGAAGTTGGATGAGCTCTTGAAACAGATGGAGAAATACGAACAAAATGAACAGATTAATGATCTCATACATAAAAGCCATGAAAACAGTAAATTCAGAAATGATAATCATTTTAATGAAAAGCCATTCGATAAGAAACAAACTGAAGATTCTTTAAAAGAAGTTCAGTCTAATGGGACGCACAATATGGCTATAACTACGGCTATAACTACTTTTCAAAGGTCTAAGTCATTGCCTATCATTACAAGTAATGATAGATTAGAAACAGAGTGTTCAACAAATGAATTGTATGCCAAAAGTTATGCAGAATATGTGCCCGAAATGAATAATAACGAAGACATAAGAATCTTATGCGGCGTTTGTGACAAATATTTCGCAAATAATTATGAATATAATATTCATCTGATTAGAGATCACACAAACTTTCAGATTAAAGAAATAGTAATCAAAAGCAAAAGAAATAATAAGCGTTTCTACAAATGCACTTATAAAGGGTGCGGAAAATCATTTCTAAGGCCATATGAATTAAAGAAACACTTTATTGCACATCAGCCAAAAAATAGTCCCATTTTATTCGTTTGTGATTTTCCTAATTGTAGTATAAAATATAAAACACTCACACGTTTGAGAAATCATCAAAAGTCAAAGCATTTCATCAATAAAACCGGAAATAACGATATTATTGCCTGCAATACAGATAGTTTTGGTCATTATGACAACAATAACAGTATTTGTGATCCAAAAACATCTGATGAACACCTAAATAAGAATTCATTAGAAATAGAAACTAATGGTATTAGACATGAATCTAATAGTAATGGAACGAGTACTGAAAATACTAATAATAGTTCAGAAAATGGCAATTTCTATGCAAACGAAATAGCACTTAAAGAGAGTTCATGTAATGTTGGACACTCGGCTCTTATGGACCATCAGTATTCTCTTTGAATTCTGCAATAATTTTTTGGATTAATTGCTGAACAACTCAATTGTTCTAATGATTTAAAAGAAATTGAGCATAAATTTTAACAAAAAAAAATTTTTATTCAATTAACTTAACATTTATTGCACACAAATTATTGAGTTATAATTTATTGTTAAAATATCTTTAAAATATCATATTTTCTATAAATCTCTTATAAATAAAGCTAATTATTCGTAAATAAAACATAGTTTAAAAATACTTAATCTTTTTTGAGCTGTATTTGAAAAATATTTTATTCAAAACTATAACTTTTGATTCAGTGACAGAACTCATGTTTAAGATTAGGCTTTGAAGTGAGTGACGAATAATTTAATATTTAAATCGAAACATTGATAACACAATAAAGTGCGGCGCAAACTGTTGGAATAAATGTGACCATAAATGCAAATGCTCTGTAATTAGGATAAGTAAAGAGAAGGACAAGACGTCCGATGAGGAAAGTGATTGACATTAAAGGGATATAAATAATAACATTCTTTGCACTCAAATTAGTTGTCAGTGCTAATTGTGAGACTGAAGAGATCACGAACTGTTCCACTGAATTGTTCAGAATATTCTTGTATTTCTGAACGAATTCTTCGTTATTAGAAGTTGGGTCTATTGCTGGCGAGAACAGCCGTTTGGTGGCTACAAATCCAATCATAGCCACTACGAATGTTAGACCCAATGCTTGATATCTAATTAAATACAATTAAATTTTATTTTATTTTTTATTTCTAACATTAATTAAGCTAATAGGGAGCCTTATTTTCGACTGATTATAACTATATTTTAATTTTATGTAATTTTTTTATATTTTTTAGAGAAAATTCAATGATAAAAATTTATCAAAATATAGATTTGATTAAATATGTTTAAAATCTCATAATTAAACTTTTATCTAACTTTGGAGAAGTTGAACCCTAATTAAAGTTATGATAAAAATATTTACCTTAAAGTGAACTCAAGTTTTTGAGAAAATGACTTTAAATCCTTCTCTTGATATCTGCCCTTAAGCGAAATTGTATCAGACTTGACCAAAACGAGGGATACAATTAAGAACACAAAAGCAGATCCAGCGATTAGAAAAGAGACTCTTTGCAAACGCTTTCTTTTAGCCTTTTTGTCGTCTTCGACATCATTATTATTGGGATTCATATCAATAGATCCCATTTGATTAGGAGATTGATATTCAACAGAATTGTACTGATCTGTAGGATGTATAACACTCGCTGTTTGCATATTATCCTAAATCTGACTCAAAATTTAATAATCATTATTCAAATCATTACAAAATTGTACTTTATTTGAGTTCAAGTACATCGAGAATTTTTAAAATTCAATTTGAACAAAATCTATTAAATTGAAGGTCTAATAAAAAGAAACTTAAGTTTATAATAAAATGAAATTTTATATTAGAAGTTTGCGTGATATAAATAAAATGAATATCTAAAAGAGATTACACTAAATAGGAAATATTGATTTTTTCAAAATTATTGCTTATGATTATGAGCTAATTTAGGAAATACTTGGACAGACCCAGAGCTTTGGAGGGGGGGGGGGGGGAAGGGGAGTTAAGTTACTTTCTTAAAATTCCAAATGAGCCTCAAAAGATCATAAATTATTCCCAAATATTACTTTAATTTTTAAAAATTTTATTTCAATAATTAGTAAAACAAACAAATTTAAATTAAGTTAAATAGATGTTAATATTAAGTCTTAAACACCCCGTTAAACACAACGCACTTAATAAGGGCAGTATAAAGGTACTAATTCAAAAAGATTAATTGATTTAGCTTTGCTTTATTTTATTTTGATTAGAATATTGTACTGCACACAAAATCTTTGAAAAATAAAGGTATGGACCAATGTAAATTTTAAGTGCCTCTACCCCTACCTTGGGCATGAATAGTTAGATAATGTGATCAGAATTATGAGAATCATTAATCTGTGTATAATTTGTATAAAAATTTTACAGTGAAACCTCCATAAGTTAAATATTCCCAATGTTAAAAACCCTCTATAAGTTAAACGTAAGACCCGATTCACT
>JAQGCH010001854.1:0-14241 GCA_034699485.1 Nanhermannia elegantula | reverse complement strand
TGTGCTCAAAGCACTCTATGCTTTAGATAGAGAGTGTCTCTAAGTTTGTTTGCCTCAGCCTAAGGGTTAGTTCACTAGTGATGGAACTTAAACAAGTATGTGGTACTACTTCTTATGTCACAAATACTAGTTTTAATTTAAAATTAAGAAGAATTAGAAGAATAAGTGCTTTTAAAAGTGGTGTCAGTTATGTAATGATGCGAATGATGCGAATTCTTCAGATCTTTAATTGTAATTATAATGTTTCAAAACAATTATCCGGCTATTTGTTAGTGATTTTGAGTCTGTTGACAATCAACTCATCATCTGATGCAAAGCAAGGTAAACATTGTTCAGCTTTTTATCACTTCTTTAATAACTTCATGAATAGTGTCTGTTTGTCACGAGTTTTACTAATTTAATCAAATCATCTCTTCAATAAAAATTCATTTAAAATAGCATTTCGAAAGTTTACAAATTTTTTTCTTTTTCAATATAAATTAGTTATTATTAAATCAAATTTTGTAAAATTGTTAATTTATTTATGCAATTTGATTAAAACAGGCACTATTTTCATTTAATGCAAGCATAGATTCAGGATATAAGAGTGGAACAAGTCTATAGTTTTGGTAGAGTGCACAACCCCTGCCCGCCTCCTCAAAAATTTGGAAATTTAAAAATCATACTTTAATTCCTAAATAGAATTTCATTAAAAGTATAGCTATGGTATAGTATAAATAAAATAGGATAAGCTTGTATAATCAATAATAAACAACGGATTATTTTAATGTAATTTTTTGAAGGGAAAAATTTTGAAAATATAATTGAATTTTTTTGTGAAACCTTTGTTTTTAGAAACAGGTAATCTTATTTTATCTTTCCTCGGCTTTTTGAAAATCCACCAACCCTCCCAGAACGCGTGTTAGCTTGTTCCACTTTGGTAAACTCCTGTAATTATAAACACTGTATAATAATTTTTACTTTAAATTTTCTAATTATCATAAAATTTAGTTATATTAAGTAAATTTGCGCGAAATTAAGTACATATAAGTTAAGTAATTCTAATGAAATACTCAAATATTTAAGTATGTGATTGTATAATAAGGGATAATATTGATAAACAAAAATCAACAAATCATTAATTAAAATCTAAAAAAACTTATTTAATTATTTAGTCATTATGTAAGAGTAAATAAAATAGTATTTATATTGGTATTATTTTGCTTTTGGGGATTTAAACATATTTTTTCGTTCCTACTCAATGACTGTTTTGCGATAGCTTTTCCTGGTTTTTACCAGTTATCCATCCAGTTATGCATTTTAATAGCAAACTAAACGATACAAACTTTGATACTTTCCTTAAACAAAACCCTACCAATAAAAGGTCTGATCTATTTTAAGTACTAATCGATTTTATTATCTATTATTATAAGAACAGATATCGTATTTAAATATTTAATTTTCAAAACTCATTTTTGTAAGAATTTCCTCAATATTTTTACCGCATTTCTCAGAATAGTATTATACACAGTACTAAACATCAAAACTAAAATTCTTCACATTTTAACGAAAATGAATTTGTAGTTCTCGTAATGAGTCTCATAATTCTAGGCATAGATTCTTTCTCTCTTCAGTTTCTTATTTTCTCACTTTGTAAGAAATGCATGTCGGGTGTGATGCATGAAGAGATGTCTAGCAGTTAACCAAAATACCAAAGAGACGATACTATAAAGAAACCATTTGCCAAATCATCCGACCGTAGTTTTAAAGTTTTCTTTTGCAAAGCGACCGAAGCGAGACTTTGTGAGTCAAAAGTTTCAGAGTCTTTGAGTTGCAGATGATATTTAAAAAATAACTTTTTTCATGTGATCACAAAAATTTTATTAAAAAAAAGGCAAAAATGCATAACATGTAGAAAATATTTTACGGTTATTACTTATAGGATTTGAATAACTACTAATTTGATTCGACATCAAAAAGCTGTTAAATTAAAAGATCATTTAATAAAACATTTTATAAAAAATGTTTTCAATGGAAAGCCATTTCTAGAGTTACTAAAAATAAGAAAAAACACAAATTAAAACAATTTCTTATGATGTGAGCGGTGTTTATGAAAAAGATGTGCTCATGTTTTAGTAGTTTTATTCAGTGCTTGTAATATGACTACATGTTATTCTCAATTGCGTGACATGTTGGATGTAGTCTTGATGGTAAGCTCAGTCGTGACATGCTAGCTTCTGATGCTTTCTCTCAATTCTCTTACAATATGCCAAATAAAAACCAGTACTATTGTATTGCACTAAAACTTCTTATCAAACAACGCTAGTATACTGTCTATATTTGATAATAATGTCAGGAAAACATTGCCCGATAATTATAATTTGTAAACAATATATCTGTATATTTGAGCAAAGCTTTTCACTTTAGATAATCTAAAGTATTTACTGATAATATATTTTTATTTGACTATTAATATTGTATTTAGCACTCACTTTAAATCATATCTAAGAAGTTCTCGTTAATTAAATAGAATAAGTCTTCTTCGAATCATTTCGTTTGACTTTCAAAAAATGATTATTCAGTAGAAAATGAAATCAACTGTTTATCATTTATAAGGAATGTTGCTGTGAAACAATGATAACTCATAACTTAAGAAAGTTTGTTGTTATGATATTATAAAGTGTATTGTACTGAAAACTGAAATAATAATTGCCTTAAAAGATGGTATTTTCCCTTCAAGCCATACATCAATACTATTGGCAATACTCACTAGAAATGATATAAAGTAAAATTTTTTTAGAGTTATAGCACTTTCTTTTTTTTGCAAAAACTATTCCATCTGACAAAGAATGATTACCGCGACCGTAAATTATCTTATATTTGATTTGATTGCTTTGGTCTTTGGTTTTCATTCTACTATTTCTTTTGGGCGAATAAGTTTAGGGGCTATGAAGTGAAGTAAAAATAAGAAAGGGACTTTGAAATGTTGGCTCGCCCTTAGCCTTAGCCCTTAGTTTGTTATCCTTACCTTTACCTCTGCGTATGCCATATGCCTTTGCGTGATATTGTTATATTTGGTAAAGCAATTGGCATTCGTAGCACTGCATTGCTATCAATACTCTTAGTGCAGCTCATTTTGCAAAGAAATGTTACTCGTAATCGTTAATGCACTGTTATATATCATTGTTTAGTACAATATTAACTTTAACATTTGCTATATTAAGTTTGCTCACTATAGAAGAATAAGAAAACAAAAAACTAGTTATAATAAAACTTAATATAATAAATTGCTTTGATTTTATGGCTTAAACTTTTTGTCGAGATTTATTTCCCATTAAATAATCTTTTCAGACCACTGAAGGAAGTAAAGGAGTCATTGGGTTCTAATCGATAGCAGTATTGTTATTTATGACATGACATGTCAATTATATTGTATCTCAACTGACGAACCTTTTTTTAGCTATTGTTTGTGATTTTTATGAAGCCTAGTTCTGTCACATAAGTTAAGTGCTATTACATTATGCCATTTATAACGGATTAGAGATATGCATAATAGTTCTTCAGTTAAACAAACTATGAAAGAAATACGGCTACAAATAATGGACATTCAAAAAATTGATATCCCAATGAATTATTTGTGAGGAAGGCTTATTCGATTCATATAATCATTAGTTTGATATATTTGCACAAAAATATATAAATAAAAGAAGGAATAAAACCAAAAATGTAATCATGAATTCAACAAAAGCTGAAAAAATAACTTTCTTTAAGAAAGATATTACTGCTATAGATTTGATTTATGGCATCACATTAAAAAGTTTTGATATTTGATGTGAAATTAGTAGAAAAAGAGTAATAAGGAATGAGAGAAAATTTTGTTAAAAAAAGATTAGAATCAAAATAAGTTCAAAAGCAAATTAAGTTTATTTTTGTTTGGTTTATAAAAGAATTTATATTATAGTAGGAAAATAAAAAGTCAATGTTTTTTATTACAATCTTTTTAAAACGATTCTCTGCTTAAAAACTTGATATTTTGTGCTTAAGATTTAATATTTGGCATGAAATGATTCAAATCTATTAAATGCAATCGAACGTGTGTACAGTTTAATATTTCTTTTCACTTGATTGACTGTTATTAGTTTTTTATATAACTTTTCTCTCGAATGAATACTTCCCTAAACCAGAGGTAAAAATAAATATTACATGAAATATAAGAAAATTTTTTAAACTACTTTACAATACAATGTCCAATACAATAAATAAAAAGAGAGAAGAATTGGTGCATTTATTGTTATTTGTCTGAAGTTCTTTGCCTATGATTGGCAATAACTTATCAAAACTTTTTTTACAAAATATTTTAAAATAGAAAGAATAGAAAAGCAGAAAAGATGATTGCAATAAGTATTTTCAGATCAGTTAATAAGAACTGTAAACATAAAGTGCCTCAACTCTGCCCACTATAGAATGAAGCAAGAAATGTGTGTATTGTGTATGTGTGTGTCTCATAAGCTATTTTCAAATTGAATAAATTATTGCACTGACCTTAAAGGTTAGATAAATTTATATGCCTCACTCTTTTTTGAAAAGTTTAAGTCTCTGCACTCTCTCTTCATTGATCGCTGAAACAACATCTTAAATATATGAAAACCTGCTGCACAGCACATCCATCGCATACCTTGACTTATACCACACCAATTCTGGTCCTCGCTGTGAATCATTTCAACTCGCACTTGTGGTGCTAAATAAACACAAACTCTAAAACTTTAAAAAAAGTTGAACTATTACTGACTACTTTAGATAAAAAAGATTTTCGTAATGATTTTAAAGTTTCAAAAACTTTATAAGTGTTTAATCTTTTCTGCTTTTTTGTCCTTAACTCTACAAATTGATTCAGAGATAATTTTTTGGATAATAAAATTTCTCAAAAATTAGTTTTATTGATGAGATTATTTAAGTATTTTATCCTAATTTCAATACAGATATTGGTTAATAATTAAACTGTAAGTCTTAAAGCATCAAAAGTAGTTCATAGATCTCGAAAATGCCAACACTAACAGATTTAACAATATTTTATTTGCTTTACTGCCACTATCTTTATGAGCGGATTTTGAAATATCTGACATTATTTTCATTTCTTTCCCCCATAAATAAATTTTTCCCTTCAACCAAAAATACGCAAAACTAAGCACAAAAGTTCCTATTTTGACGATTTAAAGGTTTTAAAGACA
Source organism: Nanhermannia elegantula (assembly GCA_034699485.1). Lineage (NCBI taxonomy): Eukaryota > Metazoa > Arthropoda > Arachnida > Sarcoptiformes > Nanhermanniidae > Nanhermannia > Nanhermannia elegantula. The sequence continues at coordinate 9,034 of JAQGCH010001854.1, read as the reverse complement.
AATCTTGCGGTTGAGACACCTTTAAAATTTGCTTTTGACGAATATATTGAGCACAAAGATATTATCGTCCCATAAGAAGAAAATCTCGCCACATGTGCCTCAATACCAATCATACTGTTAGGTTAGGCCGAATTGTTTGTGCATCACTTGTTACATTCAAAACTAGTGGGGCTGAGACTACAGAAGAGTATTATGAGTTATATTATATACACAATAAGAGGAGAGCACAAGTTTGTTACAATGGCGTAATGTTACAATTTTCCTTTCTGTTGGTTTTTTTCTCTATTCTTTACATCTATTCTTATTTTTTCTTTCTCTCCCATAATTTTCCTCTATTTTTTACATCCAACTACTGTGTAGTACTGATATATGCTAACCAGGAGCCACATTCAAAATTCTAATTCAAAATCATTGCCACCTTTTTAGCAATCACAGTGTATTATTAAACAAAATCTGGAGGTTTGAGGCTTTCACTATTTTGGCTAAAGTTTCCATTCATAGTAACTGTCGTGAAATTATTGCTCTCACTAATACTTCTATTGTATCCTTCCGTTTCCACCACTAATCTTATGCATGCTTATTTCGAAGGCAGTTTGAATTCTGGCCAAATCGATATAAAGCAAAAGCCAACTTTACTCTCGCGCTTATGTTTAACATAACGATAAATTTAAAAGTTTATAACTTATAAAAATGTCAACTTTAGTGAAGAATAGATCGTTTGAATATTTTATTTTATATCCTTTTTTCAGAATGATTTTATTTTCACTGAATATTAACAATTTAAATATCATTCAAATTGTGTATTTATTTGCACTCTTTTGTTTCAATTGGTTTTGTGTTTTGTTTGCAATAAACTGTTACTGAACGTAATCATTCTTTCATGTTATCAATTATATGGGAAGACACTAAGATTTTTTTGAATGAATTTCTCCTTTATGATAGGTTTATGAACATAATTATATTTGATTGCTGTACCTTTGATTGAATAAACCTGTGATTATATTGTTTACACTCAAGTAATAAATTGCAAACAACATAATGGAATGCAAGCAAAAAACTTGTATTTCTGCGTTATATTAAATACATTGTTTGCAATTATATTGATTTATATGATATTTTTTTTGTTAATGCTTCCTCTACTTTAATCACCTGCAATCAAAATTTTCAATGAATTCCTTATGTTTAACTAAATTAATGTAAATTATATTAATAAAAAAACATAGTTCTGTTTTTCTCTTTTAAGTTATGATCTTTCAAATAAAACTTTTATTGATTCACCTTTTTATGAGATTTGCGTTAAACTTCTGCCCACAAAATCTCTAAATCCTTCGACACACCGGCTATAAGTTGAAAGTATAGATATAGAAAGACGAATAACATAAATAAACTTAAGTCTTATTCAAGTCTTCACATACAAACTGATGCTAGTTTTCATGCACTGTCACCTTTTTTAGATATGGGGAGAAAAGTTCTTTTCATATATTAAAGACTTTCTTTGTTGGGGATTAAAGATTTTGAATAGTGGTATGAGATTTGTTAAAGAGAGAGAAAGAGTGGGACAATGAGAGAGAAAAATATATAACTTATATAATGGGAATGCGTTTTGCAGTTATGGTATGTCGCAAAAAGTTATATAAATTAATCATCGGCTGTTGCTTTTATAGCACGCTATTCATTGTCCGAAAAATTTCTATCATACTACGCCTTCGAGCTACATACAATTCTTCACATGTCTACAGTGCCTAAAGTGTATTCATTTGCTGCATATCAAAGTAGGGCTTACTCTAAACAGTTTCAATACAATTTTATTAATTGTTTTTATTTTAGGCATTATTTTAATATTAGTTTTTAGGTTAAACTCCTTTTTAAATAATTTATATTGTAGTTTAAATTGTATTAAATCATATTTAGGAGAAGACTGTGATGCTGTATAATAATTCATTGTTACTATCATTATCTCAATGCCATATCAATGAAAGCAATAGGTTTTTAAGGCAATGAAACCGTTTCTTTATATAACAATATGTTTGAGTTATACAGTATTTTAAATTTTTAAGTTATTTACAGAATATTTTTTGGATTAGGAATTTTCGAAATCCATCTGGTGTTGAGTTAATTTTATCAAATCTCTCGCCACAATCTCTTTCTTTTCGTTCCCTTTTGTATTCAATGAAAATTGTTAGTCAGCTTTGAATCCCTTTTTACTTTTAAGACAAATTGATTAAAAGAAGGCTCTGCGCGAGCGAAAAATAGGTGAAACAAATTTGAGAAAATTTTCACTCATAGTAACAAATGAAACACACTTTTATTGAAATGGTAAAAATGGACAATTGTTATATTGATTATTTGATGACTGAAAGTTATTGAGGGGAGGGGTGAAGGTTAACCAAGCGGACATAGAACCGCTGTTTGACATGAATTGAATGACATTAGACTGAAGAACACGTATACAATTTGAAAAACTGGCGATGCCATCGATTTGCATATGTTGGTGACATGGGCAACGCTGAGCACATACAAAGAATATCGCTGCTCAGTATTGCGTTTGTGCACTCATGCTGTCAACTCTTTTCACTGATGGCATTGTACTTATCCCAAGTCGCGTAAAATATTGCCACCAATAAACAGTCGCTGAATGTCCTCAATATATTTCAGAACATTTTATGTTTGTCCTCTACGCTGGCCTTTTGTTGCTCACCCCATGGTTGAGGGATAATTAGTTCTTTAGCCTATTGATGGATATCATGCATTCTCACCTTTCAACTATTGCTCTATTTGCCATTCGCTAAGAATGTCAGCAAAAGCCGAATAATTCCACACCATTTTCACAGGTGTGTTAGCATTTGACCAAAACCAAAATGAGCTTAAAGTATGCAAAGGTTGCATTTATTCCAAATCTCGGCTATTGTTCGACTATCCGCTCAATTCTTCGGTCAAAATTTTTCTTTAAACACAACACGTTTTGCATAATTTGTCAAACTTTTATAGAAAATACAGCCAAACCATAATCTAAAGTAATATTTAAAAATAATTATTTATTTTTGTTGTGAAAAAATTAAATTCCAAGTCAAATTATTTTTCATGAGCATGTTTTTTAGTTAAATAATTGTAACAAAGTTTGGGTGAAATGAGAAAATATTGAAATAAATAGAAAGATGGTATGCATAGAGAGCAATGATTACAGTCTAAACCACAGAATAAATACTTGGAAACGATGCAAATGTTATTGAGAGGTACGGTACTATTTAGAGCTACTAGTTTTAGCTTTGGGTTTCAATGACCATTTGAAATGCAATACCACTGGGAGTCTTACTCACCCATCAACTATTCTGGTGATCCCTTTTGCTGCTTATATACTTTTGTCGGTTCACTAACTCACTAATACTTGAAAGGATAAAGGCTTTAGTGAAACTGAAGCCGACTTTATTCTTTTGCCTATGCGTTCAATGATCGGTGTCGTCCATTGTCCACTACAGCCAGGATATGAGTATTTGTAAATTGAGGCATTTGAGCCGTTCTCTGTTTTGTATTGAGTACAGCGGTTGAGATGGAGTTTCTCTAAAGTTTCATTCTATATAATAATTGGTTACTCGCGATCACAGTATTGACCGGTCGTTCCTTTTCTAAAAAGTAAATGTTATAATCACTACAACAATAGATAGCATACAGCATATGATACAGTTTTGATACTATGAAAGAGAGTTCATATGCATATTTTTGCAATTTGACAAAACTAGCGTATGCTTTACATAAAAGAAAATCTGGTACTGAAAAATTGGTAGCTATTCATCAGAATCAATGTTAAACATTTTAAATCTGTTTTTCTGCTATTTTTGTAAAAACTTCAGTTCAAAAACTGGGTTTTCATGAGTTTAAATTTCAAGTTATTAACTCTGAACACATCACAGAAAAAATAATTTATTATAACGAAGCGCAAAAACGTTAAATTCATTTTCGCACTACTGATGAAAATAATTTTTTTTCATTTCATAACTTGCAGTACATATTCTCATGTTGTGAATTATGAATTGAGCCAAAAGTAATAAATCCCGATTTCCGGCGCTTGTATTTGTCTCACATGTGTGTTCTCAGTGAGAAACTAAAGTTAAAGTCGCAAACCCTGAGCTTGCAATGTAATTACCAGAATTAATTTTAAAGTGGATTAACGATTGCTGGATCTGCTCCAGTAGTGGGAAGAATGAGTGAGTCCTCGTCTCCCTAATAAGTTACTGGAAAGAGAGATATGAAGGAAACGAGAAAACACATTTGGTGTGCTCATCAACATCTAGCATGTTGTCTCACTTCTGTCCCCATCGCTTATCTTTGACGACAGCTTGTGGTTTGATGTAATAGAAGGCAACTGTAAACAAATGAGACAATAGTAACAAAAGAGGAAAGAGACGTAAAGTTGGAAAAATAGAGGAAAATCGTCCCAACATTTGGACTTTATTAGCAAAATAGTACTGTACTGTATGTGTGCTTAAAGCTCCCAAAAAATTGATGCGAAGCAAATTTGTGGTTTTCTCCGTTGAGGCATCTGTTAGTCGTTAATCCTGAACCACATTTTATTCATATCAAAAGTAGTGATGCACTGATGCAACTTTTGTCTCACTCATACTCTCTCCTCTCCATATCTTCATTTATTCTATCCCTCTCACGCTCAGTGAATCTCAAAAAATCTGAATTGATAGCCTTACTGAATTTATTTGATAACTTATTCATGCTTTCGATTTTTTATTCCAACGTTTTTCTCATTGACATTCTCTGCAGAGATAGACCTGCTATTCAGTGAAATTGAAATTGTATTTGTCTGGCATTTTGATTATATCTTAGGAGAATATCGTCAGAATAATAAATAAAAGAAATTTTATTAAAATAAAATCACGTTAAAAAACAATAATGATTTTTATTGCCAGCTAAATAGGTCAGAGATGATCGTATCATTAATTTGAAAACAACGTCAACCAATATTTATGTATAATATATTTAATGCATTGCTTCAAAGTATATAAATGTTTGCAATGTTTTACTGAATAAAAAAGCATATGATATAATATTCTGTACATTAGAAATAAGGTCAGGCACTTCCCATTACCATCATCTTCTTCATCATGTGAAAGTAATGATATGCCTTTACTTTAGCGCTTTAAAAAAGAGGTTCATCAACATCAACATGAATATGTTAGTTTCAATGGCGCTCTAGTCTGTATCATAACAGATCTTAAGATTAAGAATATAAGAATCTGTATTTATTGTTTTTATTATTAAATTTAACTTTGATTTTGATTTCATTTTCTTAACTTTTTTGTTAAAACTTTCAGAGATTAATCACCGCTTTTATCAATCAAAAAACTACAACTTAACTATTTATTTGTCATTAAAATAAAAGCCTTAAATACATTTTCAGTTAACCTTCAACTTGATCTCAAACCTTATGAACGCATTCTTTTAAAAGCAAATATCAAACTATACCATTGCATGATCTCTGATAATCAAGAACTTAAAAACTTGCTCATATATGTTCACTGTGTATTCTACATAATATTTGGAAATCTCCCCATTGCATGAATGGTTGTACCTCTTTTCGAGAAATGAACACAATTTAATTATTTACGAGTTCAAGCTATGCGCTGATTAGATTTTTAAAAAATTAAGTATATATATAAACTTCAATGCATGTGATACTATCAGTTTATTCCTTTGACACTGTCGTAAAAAGGAGTGGAGATAATGACTCGGACCAGTTGCACAAACATACAGACAGATATGTTTGATTATGTGTATATTTTTCCTTTTATTGTCCAACTGTAGCCTCACATTAACTATAATTAGAATCGATTAATTATTTTCTTATTTGAAATGAGAAAATATTAATCTACAACTTATTAAGTTGTGATCATATCATTAATATTACTATTATTATAATAAAATATTCTTATTTAAAAGAACCTGAAATTCTTGTTCAAGTTTAAAGGTTATGCTATTTCTGAGCCAACTCTTATGCTTAAAGACTCTTTTTTGAAATCCTATTGAATTTTCATTAATTTATGGCTCTCAACCATAATTGCTGTTGATTTTAAACGGCAAAAGTAGTAATTAATCAATTTTTGCAAAAATGACGACGTTCTGCTCAGCAATTTCTCAATAAGCTTTAATAAAGCTAATCATAAGTCAACTAATGATAGGCGACTGAATCTATTTAATAAAAGGGGAACGAATAACTTGAAAGCGTTAGACCTTTTGAGATGTGATAATATAATATAAATAGAAAATAATAAATGTCAGTCTCAACTGTACGGATCATTATTTATTGTGATTCAGTACAAAGAATGTCATCGAAAGAGATACGATAAGAAGAAATAAAAGTTACCTTTACTATTGTTTGCTCATAAAATGTATTTCTTCTTAGAATATAAAGGTTTACGGATTTAGTGAGAGAGCTATCTTCTGCTTAATAAGGTTGACTCAATGCTGTACTACAATACACATGTTAAATGATTAAATAAAAAGTAGCTTTTAAAAAGTCAATGAAGAAAAGAGGACCAAGACTTTCAAGACTTTCCTGTTCAGCGACAAAATGAACAATGACTGTGAAAAGAGAAAAAGAAGTGCATTACACATAAATTTTTACAATTGGAAATGGGAACCACAGGAGGTTAGATAAGGTTACATTGTTTTTCAGGATTAACGTTCAACCATTCAGCATACAGTGGTTTTAAGAAATTATTTTCTTTAAGCTTCAACGAGTCTTCTGTATGCAATCACTATACCTTATCCACAGAGTTCACGTTTGTTGTTCAGTTCGATTCTCTTTTACTCTAATACTAGTACACTCACTATGGGTTTAGGGCTCACATAAAAAATAGCAGAGCAACGATTTGTCTTATAACCCAGCCTCTCAATTCTTGTGCCCCTGAATGCCTTTTCGTGAAGATATGAAGATATAGGTGGGGAGGCATGCAAGCCATAGCCATGCATTATCAAACTGAGTCTCTGTCTGTCTGTCAGTCTCTCGTTTAAATTCTCCCTCACTCACACTCTATGTTTAAGATTTCAACTTTTTTTGGCAAATATATTCAATACTAACATAAGTTAGACCTCTTATACTAAGTTACAAAATATTTTGGGATATTATAATAATATTATATATAACTTATAATAATAAAGTGTATTATGAAAATATATTTCTAATTCTCAATACCGATGCTTATGAAACATCTCGATTATGCCTAAATTTTGTTTTGATAAAATCAAAAAACGTTTTGATCTACGATTTAAACGCTAAATAAAATCTGATTCGATACAAAAGACGTTTTAATACTGGTATAAGTAGTGGAATGATGTTAGAACTTAAAATGTAATCAATTTATGTTTTAAGATATGAGATATGCGGTAACACAACCATTAATTGCAATTAAGAACACTCATCACTTTGTGATAAAACACTACACTTATTAATTGTGTTAATTTTATCAAAGAAAAAACTATTCCATTTAATTATATCGCACAAAACTTGATTTTCTTCAGTTATGCTCACATCCAATAAATGAATGGATTTCTATTAATAAATTTTAAGCGATATAAAGATTAGAATTTTGATTTGAGTTATATTTATTTTTCTGCGCTTATAAGTTATAACAGGAGTAAACTTATATAATATATTTCTAATGTGTCTGCAATTTTGTCTTTGAGCTCCTAGTGTTTGAACCAATCATGAATTTTTCGAACCAATTTAAGTTTCAACTATCGTATGCCTTCAGGCAATTAATATATCGAATCGTATTTCTTTTAAAATTTGTTTTTTCCTTCAGAAAATACTATTAAAACAAATATGAGTCCAATATTGCTCACCAAACAAACTTTGAATCCACTGATTGACAAATGAATATGAAAATTCGTTGACTTCTATTTTACCATTTGGTTACAGCTTCTTTGCTATCAGTGGGGGGCGAGTGAGTAGAGAAGCTGATGACCGAACCTTTGAACAAACAGTTGAGAAAATAAATGTTTCGCTCAAACCGTAGGGCATTGTATAACCTTCGACTTTCAGTTTTTTGTGGATAACTATTTTCTTTTTTGCAAACTCTTGTCATCCATCGTTTGCTACAATTTGGTTGACTCCCAATTTCGTGAAAACGTATCACAATATAAGTTAACATTTCCAATAGATACAGCTTACTATTGATAATATGATCACTAACTTTGTTGATAATGCTAACTATGAGGCAGAGGTCTTAATTGCAGGATCAAAGAACCAGTTATCACGAATTTATTTTAATTTTTACATTTTTAAGGGATGGGCCTTTAATTTTCCGAGATATATATTTCCAATGCATTAATCGATAATGTATTCAATGATTATCTTCGAGAGATAAAAAAGACCTCTGAGGAAATCTGGCAAATAAAGAGCAAAAGATATTTCAAATACAAGAAAAATACATATACTGTATATCTGACATCTATTCAAATCTCATTTATTTTTCGTAATATATCTTATTATACGATTGAATTATTATACTGTTAGCAATCAATTTTGTCAATTAACATGCCATTCAAATCGATTTGAAATTGTACTGCAGTTATTTGGTTTAATACAATGTCACTCACATCACCTTTCTTTATACAATAGAAAAGATTGCGGACAAGTTTGTTAGTCTCACGATTAGACCTTGCGTTATACAAATATTTTCTAAATTAATTATTATTCTTATTATCTTTGAATTTGCTTAAACAGTCCTCAATGCTATTATATTGTTCTGTTTAATTAACTGTGAAATTCATGATGATTTCGAAGCAGGTGTTGGTATTGTTGATATAGTTATTATTATTGCAATAAAATAATAATACACGACAAACAAGTGAAATGAAATTTTCTTTAAATTTAGTTCATATTAACAATCAATTAAGAGTGCAATTGGTATAAACACATGATACTTCAAATTTATTCGTGCACTTTATTTATTGGTGGTGTAAGTCTACAGTTCAAAATGTGGCCCAAAGCTAGAGAGAGAGAGAGAGAGAGAGAGAGAGAGAG
>JAQGCH010001853.1:0-14241 GCA_034699485.1 Nanhermannia elegantula | reverse complement strand
ATCAAAAAGTGTAAAAAGTGTTTAATTAAAGCTATCTCAGAAATTGTTAGAAATTGTATGCTTGGAAATATTAAACTTAATAATTGTAAGAAAAATAAACTAAAACCATACAAAAAAGTATTAAAAATAATAGGAGAGAAATACGTTCCTTTGGAACGTAAAAGAAGATTATTAATTCAAAGAGGATCTGGTTATTTAAGTTTTTTAATTCCAGCTGCTTTTGAAACTGTAAAATTATTATTGGATCAAATCAAATCAAGCAAAAAGAAATAAAATGTCAACTTTTAAAAAAATGTATTTGCTAAGTGAGGATAAGTTTAATAAAGATGCTTCCAATAAAAATAATAATCCATATAATTTATTTATGTCACCTTATTTGACATCTGTAAATGAATTAGATTCTGATATGAAACAAATTATTGATAGTGATATTGACGATAATGAAAAGGTAAAGCTTTACACACATGCTCTTGAAAGATATCTTTTACATAGATACAAATATCTCGAACCAAAAAGCGATGAAAGAGAACTTGCAGATATCTTATCGACTAAATATATTGAACCTATGAAAAAATTGAAGATAAAAAGAAAGCATAAGTTTTTAAGAAAAGCTAAAATCAAATCACCAAAAACTCCTAAGAAAACTACACCCATTCCTACACCATTAAGTTCTCCTTTAGCGTCTTCATCGGAAACTTTTATATCTTCAATTAAAAAACCAAAAACAGTTAAAAAATCGAGAAACATAAATAAAAAAAGTAACACTTTAGACGAACAAGACTTGATTAAATTCACCTCTCCTAAAAATATTAAAAGGGTAGCGAAGACTAAAGCGAAATCTAGAATCAAAAGTATAGTTCAAGATGAAGAAAGCGACACAAATTGGGAACCATTATAATAACATTCTATATTCAATTTATTACGATATTCACAATAAAGATTCTTTTAGTAGCATTAATAAACTTTTTAAAGCTGCTAAAGAAATAGATAAAAATATTAATAAAAAATTTGTACGTAATTGGTTGTTGAAACAAAATGTTTATACAACTCATCGAAATATTATAAGAAATTTTAACCGAAATCATATAATAATTAATAAAATTGACGATCAATGGCAGCTAGATTTAATTGATTATTCGAATATATATCATTATAATGACGATTATAAATATATTTTAGTTTGTATTGATGTACTGTCTAAATTTTTATTTGTAAAACCGCTACTCAATAAAAACTCAAAAGAAGTTGTTAATGCTTTTAATTCAATTTTAAACGAATCAAATAGAAAACCTTCTACAATTTTTTGTGATGCTGGACGTAAGTTAAAATAAGTTTATATATATTAATTTTCTAACATTTATTTTTAATGAATTTTTAAGGAGAGTTCAATAATAGGATTTTTAAAAATAAATGTGATTCATTAAATATTACACTTATATTCTCAAGAAATACTGAGACAAAATCATCTGTGGTGGAAAGAGTTATTAGGACTTTAAAAGAAAAAATACATAAATATTTCGATACAGAAAAAACTTTACGATATATTGATATTTTATATGTTGTGATTAATAATTATAATAATACAATTCATTCTAGAACAAAATTTGCTCCAATTGAAGTTAATAAGACTAACGAAAGAATTGTTTTTAATAATTTATATAAAAATTTAATTGAACAGCCAAAACAATCAAAATTATTATTGTCTGATTTAGTCAGAATTGCAAAAATTAAAAAAATTTTTGAAAAGGGGTACACAACTAAGTGGTCAGAAGAATTGTTTAAAATATCAAAAATTATTCATTCACTACCATATCCTAAATATCAAATATCTGATTTAAAAGGAAATAAAATTATTGGTACATTTTATGAAAAAGAACTACAGAAAATTAATAAATGATGAGTTTTTATTACAAAGAAAGTGAAATAATTGTTTTGCCAAGTGACGGAAGCAGTGAATATTATCCAAACAATACAATTTCAAAATATACAATAAAATTGCCAGAAGAACAAAATTTCTCAGATAATTTTGAAGTTGCTTTATTGGAATTTATTTATCCAAATAGTGTTAGGAACATTACAGATCAATCTTATTTTCAATTGAGAGCTAAAGGTAATGGAAAAGATTTTCCATTATTTAAACATACATTTGATTCAGGAACTTATGATGAAAAACAGTTATTAGATCTTATATCAAACAAGATTGAAAATTTGGATACAAAAAAAATTAAAGCTCACTGTGAAGCGAAATTTAAAGAATTATTTTTAAATAAAAATATAAATATTAATAACATTGAATATCCAACTATAACAAAAGATAAGATAACTAACAAAGTTAGAATAAAATGTGGTCAAATATTATATTCAATGGATAATGTTTCAAACAAGTTAGAAGTTCAATTTGCTTTTGATGAAGCTTTATTTAAAATATTAGGTTATACTGGAAAAAATTTAACATGTGATAAAATGAAAACGGCTTCAAATATTATAGATATTTTAGGTCAAGTTCACATATTATATATTTATAGTGATGTTGTTTCTCCAATTATAGTTGGAAATAAAAGAGTTAATTTATTACAAATGTTTACATTGGATCATCCAAACAAATCAAGTCTAGAACGTGGAGCTTTAAGTCGAATTGCATTTAATTCGCCTATTTATGTTCCTTTGTCGAGGAAAACATTTGACACTATATCAATCGAAGTTAGAGACGATTATGGAGAATTAATCCAGTTTGAAACTGGGAAGTGTTTAGCGACATTACATTTTAGACAAAAAATGAAATGAATTCACATTTTTGTGTAACCTTAATTAATAAAGACGAGATATCAAAACTATTTTACCCTAATAATAATAGTTTAATATTTCATACAAAATTATGCAAAGAATTATATTTTGAAAATAATTATGAAGTGGGTATTTCAAGCGTTCTAATAAATCAAAGTTGGTCAACAGTGAAAACAACATTTATAACGTTTGCAGTTTATCAAAATAATTTATTAGTTCCACAGTACTTGAAAAGCGAAATTCTTTATTCTAATTATTATAACAGTGTTGTAGAGATTATCAAAGATTTGAATACTTATTGTGAAAAATATTTCGATTTAATAATTAAATCAATTCAATCGGTTTCAAAAGTTACAGTTATTAATGACATAAATAAAACATATCCTATAAAATTTTATACAAGTGTTTTGTCAAAAAATGTATCTGCAAAAGCAGGAGTAGTTAATTATCAAATAAATGGAAAAGTACAAGAATATATTTTATCAATAAAATTGTCTAATTATTTATTTAAAAAAATATTTGGAGGTATAAAATTTCAAGAGATACACTCAAAAGATTTTATTGTAGGAAATAAAATTGAAAATATTAATCAATTTGTGCTTATAGTTGAATCAGATATTGTTGACTTTAGTCTATTTGGATCTGACAATAAACAATGTATTTCATTGTTTGAGCAAAATTTTGAAAGTCAAGAAAAAGTTTATCAACATATTTTTAATAATATAATTTATATGCCAATTTCAAGAAAGAGAATTAGCTCAATTAAAATAAAATTATCTTCTATTGAAGGCGAATTAACCGAAATTAAAGAAGGAATTTTTATAATAAAGTTACATTTTCGAAAATGTTAAATACAAAATTATTGACGTTAGATGATTATGAAAAATACTATACTAATCAAATTGGTGGAATTCTTTATCATAGAGGAGTACGATTTCAAAGAGGGTATGGGTTCTTTGGTAGGTTGCTATCCAGATATGGTATTCCAGCTTTGAAATACTTAAGAAAAGAAGCACTAAAAACAGGAGTTGATATAATTAAAGATGTTGCACAAGGGATGGATTTAAAGAAATCACTTAAAAACCGATTAAAAGAAAGAGGTAAAGCATTAATAGAAAAAGTATTTCACGAGTCAACATCTCAGGAAGGAAGAGGTATTAAACAAAAAAATTTTAACTTAAAAAATTCAATAAACAAACGTTTAAAAGTAATGAAACGAAAAAAGTTACCACTAATTAAAAAATCAAAAAAACGTAAAAATAAAAAACATTTGAGAAAATCTAAAAGATCATTTAAAAGAAAAACTTCAAAGAAGAAACATCGCAGAAGATATCGTAAAAAGAAAATTTCAGCATTAAATTTTCTTGATTAAAAATGGAAGAAATTATCAAAAGTGAAATTGATTTATTTAAAGGAATCCCACTACAAAATTCAATTGAAAGTTCACAAGTAATTGAATATCGGTAAGATTAAAAATTTTGAAATAAATTTTATCGATTAATTATGAAATTTATATTTAGCCCCATAGCTACCATTAGCGATCAATCTCCACTTGAGTTTACGGTAACATCTCAATCAGATGAATATCTAGACCCCAGAGAGACTTATTTATGGTTAAAATTAAAAATAGTAAAAGCAGATGGAACAGATTATGTGGCTACAAATGCAGATAAATATTCACCAATAGATTATCTCTTAAACACAATGTTTTCCCAAGTCGATGTAACACTTGGTGATACAAAGATTTCCGAAAGTAATAACAACCACGCTTGGAAAAGTTATATAGAAGCCAAGTTTTGTATAGGAAATACTGCAAAATTTCATTATTTGAAGTCAGCGGGGTATTTCCGCGACGAGGAGTCAACTCCCGATCATCCAAATAAACTTAGATATAAAATGTGTGCTTTAAGCAAAGAATTCTCTTTAATGGGAAGAATTCACAGTGACATATTTCTGCAAGATAAGTTAATACTTAACGGAATCCCACTTCATCTTAAATTAATAAGAAACTCAGATGCATTTTGTTTAATGTCTGATGGTTTAACACCAAAACTTGTATTAAAAGATGCAGTTTTATTTTGTAGAAAAGTTAAACTTAATCCTTCTATACTAGCAACACATGCTAAACTATTAAATCAAAGCAACGTAATTTATCCTTTTATTAGATCTGAAGTTAAATCAATTTCAATACCTGCAAATCAAAATATACATGTAATAGATAACGTATTTCTTGGTAAAATACCACGCAAAATTATATTTGGTATCATTGATAACGATGCAGACCTTGGTTCTTATATAAAATCGCCATTCAATTTTAAAAATCATACAATAAATTTTGTGCAAATTGAACATTAAGAGTAGAAATTCATTTTAAAACTGCACCATCTGCTCCATTAAAACTTAAAATATACTCAGAGTTTGATTCAATCTTAGAAATTACAAAAAATAGAGACGTTTTAACAGATTACTTATAAAATGGATAGCTTTACAATAGCAAGATCACTTGAAAAATATGAATGGATAAAAAATAAATTTTGTGGTGTTTATTCTATAAATCAAATACCAGATCAAATTTTGAAGCCTTGTTCTTTAGTAATAAATACCCAAGAATCTTACTTACCTGGAGAGCATTGGCTAGCTATTTATATTGATAAATATGGACATGGATATTATTTTGATTCTTTTGGGAGAAACCCCAATAATAAGTTTGTATTAAGTTTTCTTAAAAAGCATTGTAATAAATATTATACCAAAAATAAACGTATACAAAGTTTTATGAGTACAACTTGTGGGCATTATTGTATTTTATTTATTGCATTTATGTGTAAAAATTACAGCGTAGAAGATTTTTATAACTTATTTTCTAATAATACATTTTACAATGATGTTTTAATAAAAAGCTTATATTCAAATATTTTTTTATAACAATGGTTAATATATAAATGTATTTATATATTATTTTATATTAAATGTAAAATAAAATATTTTTAAAAATTACAATTTGTTTATAAGATAATTGCCAAAAGAATAAGAATTGATTGGATCTATATAAAATCGTTTATCGTTTAATGGATTTAAAGCTAATCTAAATTGCTCCATTGATTTCAATTGATGTTCGCTGCTTCTAATACTTCGCATTTTAGCATAAGTTAAATTGTTTTTAAATAAACAATTTCTATAATTTTCATGAGTGAAATATTTTTTTAATACTGATTTTTGTATTCCTTTTCCTATTAATTTGTTGTCTATCTCTGTTTTTATTGAATACATTTTACTTTTAATGCCTATAAATTCTTCAATTAATATACCATTTAACTCATCCTTCAGAACACCTATAACTTTTTTATTTAAATTATTTTGTAAGCCACTAATATGGTCTTTAGGATAATCGCTTAAATCTAACATATCAGAATATTCAGAAAAATCTTTGAATATGTCATTTGTTTCTATATTCATTAATAAAGAATCTGTATCAGACATTAATAACGAGCACTTATCTTTATATAGTTCTTTAAAAAATGAATAAAAAAGCTTGTACATATGAAGTTTACTTAAATCAAGACAAGTAAACCCAACGTATATAGGGCGATCTAAAAATATTTTTGCTTTATTCATTTCTATTATTACTTTATTTTCGTCAATTATTGTAAATTTTTTAAATTGAGGTTTTTTGATTAAATTTTTAGCATATTTCTCATGCTGAGCTATTTTAATTTCTCTATGCAATCGTTTCTGTTCAATACTCTTTCCAAAAACTGCGTTATTCATTAACTTATAAAAACATTTTTCGGATTCATTACTTGAATCTTGTCTCATTTTTGTGTTTAGTTCTATATAAGGCTTGAGCCATGCTTCCTGATAAAAAGAAATTCCTCTATGAATTTTTATAATTTCTAAGCCTTTATTTAGATAATATTTTAAAACTGTAGAATGAATTATATAATTATATTTATTAGTTAAAGAAGTGATCAATTTCTCTGATGCAATTCTTGTATGTCCTTTATCATTCAACAATTGCATTATTTCATGTTGATAAGGGCTTAAATTTTTATTATCTATTTTCATCCTTTCAGGGGCTAAAGGAAAATTATCGTGATATTCGTGTAGTTCTTCAGGATATCTTAGATCGCATTCTATAATAAAACCTATCTCAGCATTTTCATTTAAATTTTTCCAATCAATGCTATTTAAGTCATGCAGTTCACACCACTTGAAATTATTCTTTGGCAACTTTTGTGATAATGAATAACCGTATAGGTTGTTTACATCCAAATATATAATAAAATTAGATTTTTTAAAAGTATCATAAGATTGTAAATATTTGTTGTTTGCAACACAATGGCGTTCAAAAACATTGGATATTCCACCGCGTATTCCTCTTTCAATTAATAAAATCATATCAATATCAGTAATGAGCTCAAGCTCAACTCGTGTATATTTTAAACATGCTTGCCAAGATAACCCTTTAAAATAAAAATGAAAAATAAATTTTATTGAATTATTTATTATATATAATTTTACCTGCAGTTGAATAAAACTGAAGTGGCTCTAACTGATAAGCATTTAAACAAATTTCTCTAAAGTTTTGAAATACATCACTTAAAAGACAGACATCCAACATTAAATAAAAATCGTGATAGTGTCCAATTGATTTGCACTTTAATGTTTGCCAAACTTTTACAGCGTGATTATAATCATCGTCACAAATATCATCAAAATTCAGTTTAGAATAAAAATATTCTTTTTCTGGCAAATGATTTTCATCGAATACATCAAATGATGACATATAATCATAAGGAAACACACCCTTTCTCAATAAAATGTCTCTATTTTTGTTCCAATGATCATTAAAAATATTTTTAGTTATTTTAAAATTATTTTCACCGCTTTTCTTCAAGTAAGTTGTTAATTGAGACAAAGAACAAAACAAGAATTGGTAAGAATCAATAAAAATTAAATTATCGAGTGAAAATGATGTATATTTTTCTGTATTATTGGGAACAATAAAGATGTCCTTAAATATTTGTTTATGAAGCGACTTCATTATTATGTGTCCATCATAATTACGTAAATTATGAAAAACAACAGGTAATTTTTTAATTTGTTTTAATCTTAAATTACACTGAACATGAGCAGGACCTGAAACAGAAATCAGTTTAATATTATTTTTAAATTAAAATAAATTATGTACCTCTATATTCACCAGTAAGGTGTGAGTGATCTCTCACTTTAATAGAGTATTTAAAATCTTTATGACATAAATAGCACTCTTTTGCTTGATTAAATTCCAGTGCATTAAATTTGGTGAAAATCATCTTTTTAGGCTTCTTTAGTAAAATTTCAATCTTTTTATAAATTGATTTTATTGTCTTTAAGAATATTTTCCCTGCATTTTTTCCTCTGTATAAATTATGGTCAATAATATTATTTTCAAAATCTAGAAGAACGTAAGCAAAAGAGCAAACTTCATGTTCTTGATATATCTTAGTTTTATCAGTTAATTGTTTATCCGTAGGCACTAGAAGACACTCAAAATCACAATAAATAACAAACGGAAACACTTCTTGTTTATCAAATTGATCAAATTTCATAATATTATCGTCTATTGTTGGTAATATTATTTTTTGAGGGTTCACA
Organism: Nanhermannia elegantula; assembly: GCA_034699485.1. Lineage (NCBI taxonomy): Eukaryota > Metazoa > Arthropoda > Arachnida > Sarcoptiformes > Nanhermanniidae > Nanhermannia > Nanhermannia elegantula. The sequence continues at coordinate 5,820 of JAQGCH010001853.1, read as the reverse complement.
TTGCGACATATATCAATATGATTTTTTAATTTAAGTTCATCAGTAAACCCATTAAGACAATAATAACAAAAATAATGATAAAAACTTTTATTATGTCCAATTAAACGATTAAAGTTTTTAATTAAATAAAAATGGTCTTCATATATCAATAAACAAATGGGCTCTTTAAAAGATTTTGAAATTTTTACAGGTAAAATCTCATAAATTTTTTTATTAGTTTGATGAAAACTGTAAACATTGATATGTAAATTGTTATTTCCTTCAAAAATAGGTATCATTTCTAAAGAGACAGGAAATGTAATTCCTTTCAAATTAAAGTCATTTTCATATCTAAGATAATTACTTAGATTGTTTTGATTTTTTTCTGGTAAATGAAAATAAGCTATTACACTCCACAAAAAACATTTTGAATCATTACAATTAATATTTAAAATTACATTTTTATTTTTTAATAATTTTGGAAATTCGGTAAAACAACCATATGTTGGTTTATAATGTGCAATTTTCAAATCAAGTTTTACAATTCTCTCAACAAACCAACCCGAGCCTTTATTCACAAATTCATCTATCTGATTATTTAATTCATTACTTTGAACATTTATCAATTCATCTATTTGAGAAACATGCGTTAAAGGAGTGTTTAAAGGACAGAAATAAGCTAAATTATTAATTGTATTATTAATTTGATCTTCAGTTATTAAAATTTTATAAAATAAAACACTTAAACACATTTGAACTTTAAAACTCTTTTCATTTAAAAGCAATTTTGCAAAAATCTCATTCAAGTCTTTTGAATAAAATGTTATTAGTTCAATAATATCTTTAAAATCACTTTCGGGAATAAGTTCATATATCTTAACGTACCCTTTCAGTGCTCTTTTAGTCGCAACAAAATTATTATTTTTATTAAGTTCAGGTAAATAATTGATAACATTTTTTCCACTCCCCGATTGAACAAATGAATCACAATTATTTGATCTTACGTGTAATTTGAGTTGTTCTTTTGATGAAAATAATAAACGACATTTTTTACAAATACTTCTATTAGTTTTATTATCATGTTTCAAACTTAAATGATATAATAAATCTGATTTAGAATAAAACTTTAAATTGCAAAACTCACATAAAATTTCACGATGAAATATGCTATTATGTCTCTTAAGATTGTCTTTTCTATCATAAACTTTATCACATTTTAGACATTGAAATCGGTTGCAATTATACGGATGACAACACTTTATATGATTATTTAAGTTTCGTTTAGTTTTAGTTGAAAACTTGCATAAAGTGCACAAATGCTTTAAGCTAAACATTTTGTATTTTTGAACTTCAATAAATATATCGAGTATTTTATATCAAAATTCTAACCTTCATTAAATAAGTTTAAAATCCTTCAACAAATTTCATTAAAAACACTTAAATATACACATTAGAAATAAGTACAAGGAATATATATCAATCAATATTAAACAAATTTTTAAATAAACTCATGTACTCATGAAATAAATTAAATATTCAATTAATTACAAAGCATGAAAAACCTTCAAATTTAAAGCTTATAATAATTAAACACAAGGATTATATCAATGAAACTTATTCAATCAGGAAATAAATTAATGTAAATCAGATAACCATTATATTGCTTAAAACTATTATATTTAGAACTTAGTAATAATAAACTCAGGTTTTATTTAGAAAATTATTATTTTGAAATTTTTTAAAGAATTAAATAATCTAATTTTTTTTGTGCATTGATCTATTAAAAAATTTATTTTTACAACAAATAATTTGAAATTGTTTAAATAAAAAAATTTTTTTATTGATTAATACAATAATAGAAATGAAAACAATATTTAATAAATTCTATTTCAATATAAAGCCATAAATAATTCATATAATGAAATATTATAATTAAGACAAACATTCAAAGAATTCATTATCAATAAAAAACAATGCTATTTTCAATCGATGAATTATTAATATTAAAATTAAAAAACCATATTCAATCAATTCATTTCAATATAAACCAATACAAAATTCATATAATAAAATATTTATATTATAATTAAAACAAACATTCAATCAATTCATTATTAATAAAAAACTATGCTATAATCCATCAATGAATTAATAATATTAATATTAAACAATATTTAATAAATTCATTTTCAATATAAACCCATCCGAAATTCATAAAATAAAATATTTATATTATAGTTAAAATAAACTCAGTAACTTCATTTTTATAATAAAACCTTGTAAAATTTATACAATAAAATGTTTATATTTGAAAATAAAACATCAATTATATCATTAATCTGACATAAATTTTTCAGCTAATTCTAAACCTTTACAAAAGGTTTCCCAGTGATCAAAGTCAATTTTGTAATAACGATATTTTTGTTCTACAATTTTTCCACTCTTATTCACATAAACGCCTCTTAGTTCAACATTGTTACTTTTTTTAAAGCATTTGATGCAGTTGTTTTGATTTATCATAATTGTGTGAAATTTTTCTTTAGGAGGAGTAAGTTGAATACTTTCATCAACTTTTTGATAGTTTTCTATGAAAATAAAATTAGATTTAAAATTAAATATTTGTCTTTATAAATAATAGTTAAACTAAATACATACCAATAAATACTAAATCATCATCTTTTTTAGATTGAGAAGTAGATGGTATTAAATCCAAATTTGAACTGTCCCAGTCAATGTTTTGATTTCTATTGCTATTTTCAACAATTGTGTGAATAGTGCTATCCACATTATCTTTTATAAATTTGTTATATTTTTGAGACTTCTCATACTTTCTTTTTCCTAAATTTTTACTCATTGTTACAGTTTCGTATTTAGATCTGAAATATTTTAGAAGTTATTGATGTTTTTATACAAAAATTTGTCACAAAATTAATTCTAAAAATATTTCTGCATTATATTGTAAAGTGTTGTGACATTGACATAAATACTTAACAAAAAATACAACATAAATAATTAAATTTTATGACACATTAAATTATATATTTTAAATTGTAAGACATTGACATAAATACTTAACACCGATCAACTTAATTATTTGGATAGAAAATATATTAGATGAATAAAATTAATAATTAAAATGTTAAAATATACATTTAAATGCTAGATGGTTTTCAAGAATATATCAAACTGTATTTTCACATAATCTTCATTAAAATTAGCATTAATTATAAAAACATTTGAATTTGGTATATATTTTTCCTTATCTATAAAAAAAAGATTCTCGTGAAATTTGTTTAATGATAGTAATAATTCATTAGTTATATTTTGTTCTTCAATCCTGTTTCTTTCTCTAATACGCGTAATAGCAACATTAGGGTCAACTCTTAAATATATAAAATAATCAACTTTTATGTCAAAATACTTTAAATAAAATTCAAAGTTTTCATTTAAAATATCATAATTTACATTTTCTAGTATATTGTTTTGATACATATGTTCAATGAAAACAAATCTTTGAGAAAAAAGTGATCTTTCAATTAGTTTAATTTTTTTATCATCATTTGGTTTAATTAAATGATTTTTTAAAATAGAAGTTTGTGCAAGGCATTGAAAACTTAAACCGTACAGGTTTGGGTATAAATAATAATGTTCTAAAAGATTAAAACCATTCAGGTTCTGCCATAATTCTATAGGCTCTTTGTAAATATCAAAAATTTCACTGTTAATATAGTTTTCGAGAAGTGTGGTTTTCCCACAGCCTATTGAACCTTCGATTGAAATTGTGGTATACATATTTTTGTTTTAAGAAAATTTACATATTAATACGACACGCATAAACATAAAAAATAAAATTGATTCCCATTCAAAATATAGTAGTGTCAATTACAGGATCAGAATCGTCAACTATGATATGATGATTAATTTATTTTTAATTTAATTAATTTTATTCTAAATCCATTTTCTATAAAATTATGTAAAGCAATCCTTGAATATCCACGATTGCAATGAATAAAATGAGATACTATATGACTAATACCATTTGCATTATTTAATCATCGTTAATAACCAGCATTTAATACTACATTAAAATATTTGTTATATTAATGAGATTTGTATTAAATTTTATTAACTTTTAAAATTTAAATTGAAAATTTAATTTAATTTGTTCAACAATTTCATCTTTAAATTATAACTTTTAAAAATTACTGTTGTATAAAAACTTAATTTTAATTTTTAAATTAAATTTCAAACATTAATAAAATTTACAACAGATATCGTTGAATTGAATAAAAAAGTTTTTAACATTAAAAACAACTCAATATATTATATTTTAAACGATTATCAAAAGGTAATTCAAAAGCTTACATAAAATTAAATCTAAAATTAAAGTAAAAAATTTATACCATTATTTCACAAAATATATGTCAGATGTGTACCACAGCAAGAACGTTTCTTTGATATCTGAAATTCGTGAACCAGAGCAGATAATTTCGTACAACAATGAAATATATTTCCTAATATTTTATTAGTAAAAAAATTAAATTAAATTTAGATTATTTTAAGTGTATTTATAATCATAATTTTATAGATATTATTTATATTTTTTCATGACGGAAGTTATTATTCCATAAAAACTAATTATCACTTTGAAAAATTTTCGATCGAGAGATTAAAATCTAAAACTTGGGTTCATATAAAACTAATGTCAGTTCAGGATAAGTTCATAAACACAAATAACCGATTAAGCTTACCTTAACTTAGATTTCAACTGAGAAATAAGAATCTTAAGAAACTACTTTTAAAAAATACTTTTAAAAGCTGATGACATATATATCAAATTAAAGGTAATTAAGAGTTGATTACAACGATATATGTCTTAAGCAGATCAGACTAATGCTTCAGGAGTTATATCGCATGAAAACAAAGCGAAAATTGACTATTTTTAATTATGATAATAATGGTATATAGAGTGTAATAAAGTAATGAGACACGACAAAATATCAATAAATCAATATAAAAAATTTTTTGTACTGTCAGTGAATCGTGGTGTCAGTGAATCGTGGTGTCAGTGAATCATGGTGGATCTTTTCTTTTTAATTAGATTATAATTAATATATTATTTTATTTGATCGTCTTAATAGTGTATTAGTTAAAGACTTCTTTAAACTGACACAACATAAAATAAAATTTTATATAATTCTCTTCAGTAATTTAATTCAATTAAAGTTTAATTTATGATAAAATTTGTATTGTATTAAAATTTTAATCATTCAGTCAATCAGTAATGTCTGCAAATATTAGTGCTGGGTATTTTCGAGAAATGAACTTCTCTAGTCTCAAAAAAATTTTAGCGTCGAGACTCGAGTCTCGACATTTCTCGAAATTCAATTAACATTGAAAACATAATCTCACTTTTAAAATATTTATTGATATTATGAAATTAAGAAATTATGAGAATTTTATTGATAACAAATCCATAAAATTAATTATCAAATTTTCTATAATTTTTATTTAAAAGCACAAGTTTATTGATTAAATCAGACCTTAGAGGGTTGCACTTTTTAATAATGAAATTACTAGCTTAGAGAATATTTTCTCAGAAAATATTATATTAAATATATATATATATATAATTCTTTTCAATAATTTATTAGATATTGAGAAATAATTAGACCTAGGGCGACTAGCTTTTCAGATTTCAGCTGTTTAAAACAAATTCAGTCCTTAGCACTTAGGCAAGATCCATTAAGTACGTACGCATTAATAGGGGGAGAGGGGGTCAGTCAAAAGCGTACAAACTCAAATTCTCCTATATGTATAACATTAGGTCATGTGTGAAAA